>JAQQAE010012500.1:0-13140 GCA_029823295.1 Pseudamia nigra | reverse complement strand
CTGCAAACCCCCACTGGGGGGGAAAAAAAAAAAAAAAAAAAAAAACAGATGGGCCACAAAAAAAATAGTGTTAGAAGCTGACAGGAGGAAGCGGGAATATTAAAATAGAGATTGCAAACAGCCACACCTGTTTATGTTCTGGGATTTCCCAGAGCCGATAGTGGCACAAACAGCAACAGCGAACCATTTATAGTCCATGTTTGTTTACAGGTTCGGATCAGGAAGTGACACCCCCATCTTGCACACAATCGTGTAAGAGTTTGCGAGAATCTTGGATGTATTCAGTTGTCTTCAGTTGGTTTGACAAGTCATGTAGTATGTGATCCCTAGTCTTTCAGTCATAAAATCATCTGCTGAAACCAATGGGTTAATGTGAACTCCAAGTCTTTTCAAAATTTGTCACAAGTGCGTGTCCCCAGCTTTACACATACCCATCATCAACCTCAAGGAATAAATGTTCACTCACAGCCTCATATATCCTACCCTCTCACATGAGCCACTGGACTCAGATAACTGACATTATTACCACTTCACCTGTCAGTGGTCATAATGTTATGGTTGATCAGTGCAATTTGACATTTTTTTTGGATAGACAGCTACTAAAACCAAAAAGCACGGCTGACAAAATCAGCCTTTACCTCCGAGAAACACAATATAAAAAGGTCTATGTATTTAGAAAACTTGCTACACTGATTTTGTAACAGACACAGATCACTGACACCAGACTGTTGGGTCAAATTTTCGGTTAAGTTAGTGCTTAGTGCAGGTGCTTCTCCACTTACTGCTTTACTGACGGCCATGCGCAAGTTAACCTCTCCACCGAAACGTCTGACTATCATCCTGGACACAGGAACGTACGCCATCGGGATGACCTCAATGGGAATGCCCTTCTTCCACTGCTGACCCAGAGCTTTAGAGTCCTTCCTGGATTAAAAAAATAAATATACCGTTAGAGATGAACAAATCCACTTTTTCAGCTCCAATCTGATTCCAAGACTTGAATTAGAATATCTCCATATATTAGACACTCTTACTCAGATCATCATCTGCTGTCTGACAGTCACTTTAAAGAGCATTAACACAGGGTGTCTACAGATATTAAGGGTCCAAATTTAACATTTTTATGCCCTTTTTCAGATAATTTTAAAGCAAATTAAAGACTAATTTAAGAATTTTGGAAATTTTAGAGCAGATGAATCCACATGTAACCTTTTATGTACTTTACTGCTTAAATGTGAAAGATGTACAAAAATGAGCATTAAACGCTGTTGAAGCCCGAGCACATAATAACCAAGGTAATGCAAAATCAATTCATAAAGGAATGAACAAACAAATAAACAAAAATGAGAAAAACGATGCACAAATTAACCAAAAAGTGATCAAAAACAAATGGAAGAATCTGCAAGTATACAAAAGTGAAGAAAGTCAACAACATGAATGAAAATGACTAAAATAAGGAACCAAAAACTGACCAAAACAAACAAAAATCAACAAAATAACACAAACATTTCAAAAAATTGAACAAAATATTCCACAAAATTAACAATTTTACATTTGCAGGGCCAAACAATCAAAAAGGGAAACATAAGGAGCAGCTGACACAGCTGAGCAAAGTGGACTTTCATCTGTGACAATTAAGCTCTGGAAAGTTCAACTTTAAGACTATTTAATTATATTTAAGGCCTGATTTTTGTACATTTTCAGACCTTTAAAGACTGCGTAAAGACCTGTACATGCTCTGTGTGAACCAAACAGGCCACCTGTTCATGTCATATTCAGCTTTAATGATCAGACCCACTGTTGATGGCTTCATACAAGTACAGTTTAAATCTCTGCTGCAACAAATGATGCAGCCCTAAATTTAACAAAGGATTAAATATTCTGTTCCACTGAGAACAGGCAAACTCCCTGCCATTTATTTCAATACAAACCTGAAGTCGGCGATAACCACGAAATGTTTCGCACAGCCGGCGACGATCTTCTCCTGAGTCAGACAGCCGCTGTGGGACAAAGAGACAGAAGGTCAGAGGTCAAAGGACACCCTCCTGGAGCTCGGAGACCTGACCTGACCCAAACTCACCCTCCACCTTTGATCAGCGTGAGATCTGCGTCCACTTCGTCGGCTCCGTCAATCGCCACGTCCAGCTGAGTGAGAACAAACACAAACATGATGTAACATGAACAGAAGTAGCGTTTACAAACCGCAGCTGTCAGCAGCTCCGCTCATGGTTCTCAACGCTCCTATTCGACCTGACAGGGTTTGAAAGTCGACATATTGTGGCCAAATCTCTATCCCACGGCCTTCAGGTCCATTTGTAATGAGCTCGTCATACCTCTGGGTGCCTGTCCAGATCTGACAGAGTGAGGCCGTGCTGCAGGATCAGCTGACGAGCCTGGGGAGGGGAAAAAAAAAAAAAAAGAAAATATGAGGATGACTGAAACAAGAGGTGTGAGAGAAAAACTACAGAAAATGGTTAATGACTTTCAGGGTATTCTTTGGCTCATTTGAAACAGGAATGAACACTTCCTTTCTTGTCATGTTTGTCCAAGGAAACAAACCAGTGTGGCAAAAAACTGCATTTAAAGCTGTGATGTTGTAAGCTGCTTCTCACTGCTTTGTGAAAAGATAGGAGCCTGTATTCATGAAGATTCCTGCCGCAAAGAGAACTTTTAGAATTATGGGCATGGTTTGACTTTCCCCTCAAAGATAAAGACCGCAGTGAAGATAAAAGTGATTCATAAAGCATAAAACACCAAAACAGCAATGAACGTCATCACTTTGTCGCCCCCCCCCATGTCAATGGTTCAAGAATAAAATGTCCTTTCATGATATGGATCTTTAATAAATATTTGTATATATCATTACGGTCACTAATTCTTTTCATCTTGATTTTTTTAGATTCTTTAAACCCGAAGTGAAAGACTTCTGCACTTGTAAAACTAAAAACTAAACTGAAATCATCCTCCAAACTCAGACTCAATAGACGAGATTAAAAATAGATTCCAAAACAGCAATAATGTTCCTAAACAGGGTTAAAGTATGGTTTATTACATCTTCAGCAGAAGCATCGAATAGTGTCATGTGTTGTCTTGAATGTCTATGATTAGTCCTGTTGATTTCTCTGTTCCTTCGCTCCACATTTTCACTTGACAGCCTTTTCTGACAGGTGGGATCCACCAGTTGCAGCTTTTCGATCACATCATTCCTGGCAACGGGGGTCGACTCCACCTCCTCACTGAGGTTTTAGTTCAGTCCTATGTCAGAGCCTCTCGAAAACCTCTCCAAAGTCACTCTAAGGATAAAACTCCGTGATAGAAGTGTTTAGCCTAAGTGAGGAGCTCTCTGAGAGGAGAATAAAAATGTTTGAGGATACGGGATGTGACCCATTGGGCGAGCAGCCGTGTTGAGTTGCAGTCTTAACTAAGGAGTCTTGAGAAATGAAACCAACCTGGAAGGAGGTGGGAACACATATGATGTTCAGTTTCTCCTGACGCACTCTGTCCGCTGCAACAAATCACATCCAGAAACAAAGACAGGATCACTATGAATGTATTACTGGAGCAATGAGATGGTCATCCAATATCCAACCAAAGCATCTGATAAAGAAAGTGACATCTTACTACAAAGTAGGGATAGTGTATTTTGACCCTATTTTCACTGTAGAACATCTGAAATATAAATTAAAACATTACCTTTTTGTTTTAGCTATTGAAAAGCTACAGTTACATCACAATGTCAGCCTGTGCATTTATAGAATGACAAAAAGCTGCAATTTAAAAAAGGTCCAGTGTTTATCTGATGATATTTTGGATTCGGTGACACTGAGCAGAGTGAGGCACTACATGCAGAACAATCAGTAATGTGCAATTTCCCTGACAAACACGGAAATCAACTCAATTCACAACACTGTCCACAGTGGTGCAGTCCTCCTTAAAAGCCCACTGCTGCTGTGACATTCATGGCCATGATGAGAAAGTGTAAACTGCCAACAACTGCTGTAGGTCCAGTAATAAAATCATGTTCAGCAGTTCTCTTGTGCAGCTCAAATAGGCAGGACCTTTATTCAAGCATTTCCACCTCAGCTCAGTGAAGTTTGCAGCACACTGGATTTTTTTTTTTAAATATCAACATCAGCAGCAAGGAGTCTCATCTCAAACTTAAAAGTATTAACTGTTTGTGCTCCTTTAATCTTTCTTAAAGTATCATTTGCATATTTGTGGAGAGTTTTGGTGCTGTGATTTTTTTCTTGATATATTTATTTTATTGCTTAACACACAGCCAAGACTTTTAAAAAAATTATTTCCTGAAAAACACTGTCTGCCTGAGCTACTGCAAAGAATGGAGGCAGGGCTTTTCTTTCCTTATCTGAGGTGCCATGTACTTACAACAGTAGGAAAACACACTGCATGTTTGCACTCAAACATACCTATGATTTCCTTTTCGAAGCCAAAGATAGGGATTCTGTTTCAACTTGTATTTAACATTAGTGGACATGAGCTGTGTCACATTTTACTGCAGAGCTCAAAACAACGTCGCTTACCTAATCTGTCCACAGCGTAGACGATGGTCGACCCACTGCCCACTCCCACCACCTGGTTATTCTACAACACGGGAACATTTCTCAAACTCAGGTGACATTTCAAACGGGAAAGCAGTAAAAATCTTTATGCTTTAGTTGACTCAACATGGGACAGATTAAAAGTTCTTGAGACTTGATTGTTTATTAAAGTAATGATGGACTGTTTTGTCTTTACTTAACAGAGTGTTTCTCGTCATAATTTGGATTTGTACAGTAGTTGCAGTAGCACTAATACAGCTACCGACACTGTACCCACCCTTCCTCCGCACGAGACAACTGATGGTCTGAAACACATTAAGACGACAAGAAATGGCACAAATGACCTCTCAAAAAGACAGGCCGTTCCAGGCGACTGCCTCATGAATCTGGCGAGAAAATGCAATGTGTGCAAAGCAGTCATCAAATCTAAATGTGGCCAAAACATGAAACACGTTCTGGGATTTTCTGTTAACGGCACAATTCCATACGCGTCCAAACTTTTGACTGATAGTGCATCATTTCATGGGTAAGAAGCAAATTATGCTGAAGGGGTGAACAGCTCATCACGCACAGGTGTGCTATGATTATAAAATAGCACTCAGATGGAGTTCCTATAAGCATATTTTGGGCAATGCTCCATTAAAATATCTACAGTCTGATGTTGAGTTCAGTGTTTTACGTCGATGGAGAAATGAGTTGAAACACTCTACTGGATCTAATTTGGACAGCTTGACATTTGTTCCCTCTACAAGGCTCAACAAAAGCTAAATACAAGACACCAGGGGCTTCTTTCTTCTCCGTCTGATAAAAGCTGTGCGAGAAGTGGAGCAGGTACCGTTGGTATCTGACTTCGCATCAGGTCACCGTGTAACAGCTTTTGTGGTTTGATGTGTAGATGGGGTGAACCTCTGACTGTGCCTTTTTGCTGCACATTTGTTTTCAAAATCAGAATTCAGCACATCAACCTTTTGTCTGGATGCATGCGTTTTCTAATTGTTCTGACATTTAAATAATAATAATAATAATAATAATAATATCTGATCAACAGAGTTATTCACAATGAAACTACAGTATGTGCATTCTGTGTCACTGATTAGCTCTGTGTCTAAAATCTCAGATGTTTTATCTACTTTGTGTTTCGATACTGGTTATAATCTGCTTAAGGTTTGAATCAGCCAACAGACTCATTAATTTCTGCTGTTTGGAATTCAAATCACACAATCAACTGAATATGTATTGCAGAGTAAGTTGCAGCAGCAAGTCAAATTTTGTTTCCATTTTCAGGCTGTGAATTTAAAATGTGCCAGCTTATCCATTTGTGCTAGAACTACATTGCTACCAGAAAAGTAATACTTACTGTATGTGAAATAAATTCACTTTTTGTACAATGTACCATTACTAATGCCAAATAAATATATTATGATTTTAGCACAGGGCAAGTATCACTGATCATCATCATTTTATGTTCATTTTAAGGATGAATTGTTGGATTTTTCATTTTTTTAACTTTCAAAATTATATTGTTAGGTTTTTATTTATTTTGTTAAACTTAATATGTTTATTTATTGTCTTTATAATTGTTCTTTCCCCCTTCATTTATGTTGACTTTGTGGATATTTCTGTTTACTTTGGCACCGTGTTCTTCCTTATTTTATTCACTTTTATTCACTTTGCGGAATTTGCTTGGTATGTTGTTCATCGTTTTGATTTTTACTCATTTTTCATTTATTCCATTGTTCGTGTCATTTTAATTATGGTCTTAATTTGTATTTACTGGATTTTGTAGATTATTTTGCACATTAGTTAGTCAGTATGGTGCTGTTGAAAATATAGAGGCAAAATGAACAAAATAGATTCGATGTGTACAATTTTAGATTAGTACAAGTACAATAAGGCGGATCTTGAAAATGTATTTAGAAAATAAAAATCAACCAATGATTTGTATTTGATAACGTTACTCAAGCTACATTAATTTTAAGTCATTGTCTCCGTTTGGCTCCTAACAGTCACTATATTTAGTTGTTAAATCCAAACACGACACAAAATACATAACAGAGTTTATCCTGTTTATAGAATTAGTTACAGAATTAGTGAGCAAACAAGCTGCAGGGATTCTCCATCTGTCTGAACGGGAGCTAACTCTGCTAGCTCACGCCTCATGGAGCCACAAGGACAAACTTCTGCACATTAGCCACGAACCCGGTACAAACCGCGCACCGCAGACCCGTAAACGACGTGTTAAAGCGGGGTAAAGTGACAGTGCACGGTACCTGGATGTGGTTGTCCACAGCGGCGAAAGCGGCCAGTTTCTTCGCCTCCTCTGCCATGTTGACGGTGGACACACTGAACACACGCACGTGTTTCTGTTTCCCGGAGGCGGAAAGAAACGCAGCTGCGACGAGTTGACTGAAGGACACCCGGCCCAGGAGTCTCATGACCCGGCCCACACTCGGAGAAGAGACAGGCCCACGGAGAGGAAGACCGCTACACCCACCCACCACCCCGCACTGTCAAAGACCTTCGAGAGAGCAAGACAGTCCACTGACAAGTCCCTTCCTGTGTTAATGTCATGTGTCTCCCTCCTCTTCAGACCTTTGTCCTATTCAATCTTCAGGAAGAAGTGATATATAGACATACTTTAACCACTTATTTCGTCCCGAAGCCATACAAGTAAATATTGCACCCACAGATCAGGAGAAAACCGACATAATTGAAAGCCTACCGATGTCGGAACTATAAGCTCTCGCGGGATTTGGCTGCACAAATCTCGTCTGGAGGAAATAAAATGAGCAGGAAAAATAAAATACATGACGCTTATGATAAATGTTAGTTGCCAGTGCAAGAAGTACTATGACTGTATTATTATGATATTTAGAGTTTATTAATCTACTTTAATTAATCCACGCGGCGTCTGAACACTAACTCTGCTAACACGTGTCATCATAAATGGTTATCTTCTTAAATAAATGATCTTTGGTACAGTGTTCCACGTATCCAGGGTTTGGTTTTCAGCATTCAACTTTCTGTTTGTTCTACATCAAACTGAAATAGATTTTCTGTATGAGGTGAATTGTTAATCTACTAATTGTACCTTTTCTCCATAAGTCTATAAAGGAACACAAAGTTAACATGCACTGGACATGAAAATTACTAAGAAACTGAACAAAATAGACAAGAGAAAATGAACAAACATGAACACAATAACTAAGGAAATTAACAAAATAAGCAACAAAATTAACAACAAACAAACCTGGGCAACATATGCAGCAAAACTGGGTCCAAAAAATTATTATAAACTGATTTAATATCTATATGTTTTGCTGGAGGCTAAATTTATTATTTTTGTGTCTGTATAATCTAAAAAAAGTTAATTAATAAAATATTTAAGATATTTAAGCAAACTGAACAAAATGAACCCAACAATGAACATAAATGTACAAGTATACATGTAAAATAGGGTTATAAGAGACCAAAAAGTTACATATTATCTAAATTTGAACCGACTGGGAGGGTTTGCCCTGTTTAGTAGCTACAGCATATGGGTTTTACCAGGCTTCTTATCAACATCTGATGTGTACACATTTAAACATAAGTTTACACCAGTTTCAAGGGTATGGCTTTATTTGAACGCTGAGGATATTTTTAGGTGGGCTTCTCACACATCAAACATTTCATTTTCTGTTTCTGGTGAACTGTTAATGCATCACTTTTTTTTCCTGTTGCAGGCCAGAACATCCTCCTGACTTTTTATGGCCTCTGATGAGATTGTCCTGAAGGTGGCACCAAAGGAAAAGCCATGTACATTTCACAGGGTTCAGAATCTGCAGAAAATGAATGGAAACTGTGAACATCTTTGACATACAGTCCAGTATCGTCGATTTCTGTGTAAACTGACCTGAAGGTGGCGCAAGTGTGACACAATCCACTGTGTGAGGAGCTGGAGGAAATCTCCCTGCTGATGACTTGTATAATATTCACTGTGTCAGTAATTCTGCACACTGTCGTCTGTTGATCTTCCGGAGTTTTCTCTTTTTTCCCCCCTTATCAAAAACCCAAGGACAGAGGATGTTGTGTGTCTGAAACTGAAAATGTTCAGCACATTATGACTAGAATATTTAAAGCCTGCTGCATATCTCAGGCCTACTCAAGGACAGTCTGGACTGGAGAATGTTTAAAATGACTCTAAATATTGGGAGATGGGACATAAAACCACACACATGCTGCAAGAGCATATCTATCATGATGATGATCATCATCATCATCTTGCTGATCCCAAACTGAGAGCAAATTTTGATCACTTCCATCAAGTATTTGTGCGTTACCAACATGACTCAAATGACCATCTGGATCTGGGGATTTTTTAAAGGTTTATTCACGCATGAGAGATTGCAGTATTTTGCTTGTAACTACTCAGTGTCCAGAAAAGTCATTGTAGGTTCTACCTCACCATGGAATTTAATCTGCATCCTGCCAATATTCCACATCTGAAATGGCACCGTCGTGCCATGGTGAAGAAAGCTTGAAAAATCAACGGTGAGCCAGACCACCCCCAAAATATGATCGATTTACTGTGTGAAATTTCCAACCGACCCTGAAAATGTCATGAAAATCGGTACATTACCATTTGAATTAAGATGGTAACAAATTATCCTATCTAAATAATCTCTAAGTCCATGTTCTTTTGTTTATTTGGTCATAACTTTGGATCCCCGTTAGCTTCTGCCATGCTGGATGCCAGTCTTCTTGGGGTCCAACAGTTCCTTAATAAAATCAATGCACACTGAAGGAATTTACATTAGAAATGCAACCTAAACTAGCAATCAAGATAAAAGTATGTATTAATACTTGTAAATCTGAGTGAGATGTGGTTTTCTATGTCTCTTGTAGGTACCAGTATTTGACATCTTCATAATTGCATGAGGTAATCTGTTCCATTCAAGAGAATCCCTGACCAAAACAGACTTTTTTAAAGAAAGTTCGTCTTATCAAAGGAATTGTTAGACTTGATTTTTGTGAAAAACATGTAAAATGATTATGAGTTTGATCTAAATTTTGTGACTGATGTGAAAAAGAGTGTAGAGTAAAATTTCAGCCTTTTTAAACCCTTTGATGGATGAATGACTAAAAAGTTGGGGATATGACATTTTCAGCCTTCATTTACTTGATTATTTTGTTAATATTTCTTCTCTTTTTGTTCCTTTCTTTGTAGCTTCTTAATTGCTTTGCTCATTTTGTTTCTTATTTGGTTCATTTTTGCTAATTTTTCCAAATTGGCTAATTTCCTTGATTGAGGTGTTCATTTTGCCTATTATTTTGTTCATTTTTTTGTCATTTTGTTCATTTCCTTGTGGCTTTGTCCACTTTTTTCCATTTTCTTTACTATTTTGTACCTTTCGCTCATTACCTTGCTTTTTTCCTGATTATTTTTGCTCATTTTAAGTCAAAATACTCACTGGTTTCATGCATTTTGCTTTGCTTTTTGCCTCGATTTTGTAATTACTATAAATTTAATGCCACTCTGTTCCTGTCAGTTTGCCTCTGTAGGGTAGTGCAGTGGACACCGTGCATGAATGGGTTAATGAACATAGGTAAACCATAATGAAGCTTGTTTTCAACTGAACTGCGGCAAACTCCTGGACACTGATGTGAATGTTTTGGACTGCCCAAACCAGAGTCCAGATCTACATCTGAATGAAAATCTGTGGATGGTGCTTAAGACACTTGTGATGACAAAGAACCCATCCAACCTCAAAGACCTCGAGGCCTCCAGTGAGCTAAAAGTCTAGTAGAGACATGCAGAAACCCTTGAATTAAGTACAGGAATCATATGGAGACGGTCATCACTTGGCACCTGAGTACATGAGTAATTCTAGATCATATAGTAAATCTTTGAAATCCATCCATCCATGCATCCATCCATCTTCTACCCTTGAGAGT
The DNA here is from genome assembly GCA_029823295.1 of Pseudamia nigra. Lineage (NCBI taxonomy): Eukaryota > Metazoa > Chordata > Actinopteri > Kurtiformes > Apogonidae > Pseudamia > Pseudamia nigra. The sequence goes on along the minus strand of JAQQAE010012500.1, from coordinate 2,644 downwards.
AACATACAAAAAAATGATTGAATATTTTTGGCCTTAATCATATGTAGGTGTCTCTTTGAGCGTATTAACTATCATAATCATTACCTATGGGTTTGTCTTGTATTATTATCTATTTATTTAATGGAACTCTGCTGATCCCTTGTAAAAAAATTCTAATTGGCTGCAATGGTAACAACATGCCCTAGTACATAGTTTTTAATAGCAGGGGAAACGGGAGCATCCGGAGGAAACCTGCGCAGGCAGAGGGTTGCAAACTCCGACCCCGGGATTTGAATAAAAAAACCTTGCTGTGAGGTGTATGTGCAAACCACTAGGAAAAAACCTTAATTTTAACCCACCCTCTACTGTGAGTTTCCCTGCTGTGGGCCTAATAAGCAACTGTGTTATCTTGTTTTCCCCACATAGATGTGGCTACGGCATTTCCATTTACAGTAAAACAATGAACACACAGACATATTTACATCACTACTACTTTTTATTTGGCAAACAGCTTGAGATAATCTCTCTTTTTCAGTGTACAGTATATATATATACTATAATAAACCAACACATTCTGTTTGATACCCATTTTTTTCTCATTTTTACATATTACAGCTTACAAATATAGCTGATCTTTTTGACAAAATTACAGATTCTGTTTGACACCTAAATTAGTATGCTATATAAAAATTCACACATCTTACATTCATGATTAGAAAAAGTAGGCTATATGAAACCAGGAAAAGGAAAAAGAAAACTAAACCAAACACCACAGTACGCAATTTCAAACAAATCCATTTGGGAAGGAGGAGGAGAAGAGGGTCAAGGTTTCACAAACAGAGTAGTACTGTATGCCGCTCACTCTGAAACCAAAGTTATGTCCTCTGAGAGAAGTTTGCTGCTATTCCAAAATTACAGAGAAGATATCGAGGAACAACAACAATACTGTCACGTAAGAAGAAGAATGGTTAAATCTGTCATCCTTCAGGAGATAGAAACTAATACCTTGCCGTGGATTATGATGATAAAAACTAAACTTTTGCATTGCAAACTGTACATATTACGTCATACGTCACGATCTCGTCTCTCACCAGTACTGTCTTAAGGCTTAGTCCAAAGATTATGCAAATGCTTCCCGAGCTTTTTCCCTTTCATGCCTTGCTATCTCGGCGTGAGACATCTGCTTAAATTGGACATCTTTCTCACATCTGTAAGACAAAGTTGAACAGAGCTGCATGAGGGAGCTGCCATTTGGAGATCGCGAAAGCAACTAATAAAGTCTGGCACTGTGAGGGCCCTGATGACAGGCAGGCAAACCCTTTTTTTAGCTTTTATGTGGATGTGTGTGTGTGTGCAATAATTCAATCAGTGCGGTTGGTGTCGAGGATGGACTGAAAAGTTGCTGTGTTTAAAAAAATACAGCTGGGAAACCCGGATCTTTCCAGCCGAGTTCTGTTTTATACATAGTATTGCTGAATATTGAGCATTGCATTCGCTTTACTGAGAAGGTGCCAGGGGGTCTGCAGGTCTCCAAAGCGGAAATGAAATGCTTTGTAAGGCTTTTCAGGTCATTTGAGCCACGTTTAAAACTATACAATTAATGATCCACAAAATGAACAAAAATTAATGAAATAATCCACAAAATGAACAAAATAATGAACAAAAGAAACAAAAGTGATCAAAATAATCCATAAAATGAAGAAAACAGTTCACAATAACAAAAGTTAACAAAATATTCAACTAAATGAGCAATATTGACCAAAATATTCCATAAAAGAAATAAAGAAATCCACAAAATGGACAAAGTACTTCAAATTTACTAAAATAATTTACAAAATTAACAATAATGACCAAAATACTTCACAAAAAAACAAAGTCCTTCACAAAATACTCCACAAATTGACCAAAGTAATCCACAAAGGAGAAAAAAAAAATCCACAAAATAAACAAAAATGAACAAAATACTCCACAAAATGAATAAAATAATTCAGAAAAATTATCAAAATATTCCACAAAAGAAACAAAATGGCACACAAAATGAACAAAAATGAACCAAACGATCCACAAATGCATCAAAAACTGAAAAAAAAAAAAAAATTCTACAAAATAAACAAATCACCCTTTTCCAGATCAGATCAGTTCAGTCCAAAATAAAAAGACAAACATGATGTGCAACTGCAGCTTCAAAACTCAAGACATTAGATCAACTATCAAACTGAAGGCCTTATCGTTACAGCATTGAATTCATGACTTTTAAGGACCCGCAGACGCCCTGTGGCAACATTGGACTTGCTACTTTTTTCTGTTGTAGGATACATGTCCATTGGCATCACATTGTATCAAAAACCCAGGTGAGTCATGCTTTAAGCAAACCAGTGCTTAGAAAGGTTTTTTTTTTCTTCTCGTAGATAATAATTAGTCCAGATGCCTGGATTATTACATGACAACGTTTGCAAGCATTGCTCTAATCATAACACCTAAATAGAAAACAAGACCAGATTAATCTAAAACTCACCGCTGAACACTTGCTCACAAAAAGAACATATGCATTTGGTTGAGTCCAAACCCCACGTGTTTTTTTTTTTTTTTTAGGGTGTTCTTTTTTTTTCTTTGTTTTTACACTCGTTTTTACCAGCAGTTCACCAGAACTGTGTTGACATGGAGC
>JAQQAE010012499.1:0-13140 GCA_029823295.1 Pseudamia nigra | reverse complement strand
GCCTTGAATTGTGAAGCGCCTGGAGATAATCGGCGATTATGATTGGCGCTATACAAATAAAGATTGATTGATTGATTTCATCTGAGAACCCTTTTGTACAGTGCTTTTTACAGCTATATTACAGTACTTTGATTTCACAGGTGCTAAAAATCAAGTTACTTGTTAGTTTTGTTCTTTAAATAGATTTCTTTTTAATAATTTTGTTTAATGATTTTGTTCATCCTTTGTTGACTGTGTTCATTTAATACATTATTTTATTCATTTTCTTTGTTATTTTGCTGATTTTCAAGATTTTTTCATAATTAACTTGTTCAGTGTATTGATCATTCACTTCATTTTGAAATTTGAGTGATTTCTTTTTGAACTTTTGTGAAACACAAAAGATCTCATGATGATATGTGGATTTATTTCCCTTAACAAAAAGACACTGGGGCAATTTCTACCTCATTTTCTATGTAAGGAAATGCTACATTCATTTTTTGGGTCTTTAACTAAAAGATTTGGGACCCACTGCTCTGAATTTAAATTCAGAACAGGTGAAATTACACAAAGGTCACCAGATTCAGCACCCGAAGCCTGGAGGAAATAATGTCTTGTATATTTTAGGATAATTATATTAAAATTATCAATCATTTGATCTACAGTATGTTCTCACAGCTGATGAATTTTTCTATAGAAAGGAGAGATTGTTACCAAATTAAGAAAACTGAAGTGTAAAAACATCATAACAGTGGGGGAATAGAACATCAATTCATTTATTTACTTCTGTATACAAATCAAGTAATAATTATAACAAACACAAGATGGCGGGCTTTCTATAACGGAGCACCTACAAGACCTAATTTAATCAATGGTGCTTTAAGCAAACAAACTATGACTTTACTAAAACTCATTTTGACGCTGTCTGTGTACTGTTGCGTGTGCAGATGCCGCTCACCCTCTGTCCCAGCTGGCAGGATGATCCAAAGTCGACTATCTTGATGGCGGATCTCTTGGGGTTACACAGCAGGATGTTCTCTGGTTTCAGGTCGCAGTGGATGATTGACAGCTCTGGCGTGGCTAAGAATAATAATGCTGTAGGGGGAAAAAGTCAGTTTTATTTCAGGTCTGCAAAGAGCCCATAGTCACCACATTTGATGAAGATGATGGCTGTGATGAAACAATGGTCAATGAAGGAAAAACAATGTGAATTTAAAATCTATGTGTAAAATATGGGCTTCTAAGATTTGTATCAATTGTGGAAACTTGCTTTGACCCGATGTCACAAACAGAGAGCATTAACACCATTTTCCTGATATAGACTGATATGATGAGTGCTAGTAATGACCATTGACCTCTTCTGATTGAAACTGCACAATTCTCCTTGGGCTCGCCACCTAAATCAGGGGTCGGTAACCTTTACAATCTAAAGAGCCATTAAAAGACAGAAGCAAAAATACATGTGTGTTAAGAGCCTCAAAAAATATTTTAACCCTTTATGGACCACATTTTAGATGGTAACATGTTAAAAATGTATTATTTATTATTTTTTTCATTGTGCTTATTATTTTTGGTCAAATTTATTTGTTTATTTTGTGCATTATTGTTCATTGTTTTTATCACATGTATTCATTTCACTAATTATTTGAGTTCATCTTTTTATCCATTTTTGTGAATTAAAATTTTTTGGGATTATTTTAGTCAATCAATGTTAATTTTGTGGAATATTTTGTTCGTTTTAGTGCTCATTTTTTCCCCACATTTTGATTCTTGTTTATTTACTTGACTAATTAACTCATTTTGCCGAGCCGATTTATTATTTTAGACATTTTAGTGATTTCTCATTCAGTTTCCTTATTTTATTTATGCTACGGATTGTTTTGCTCAGCTTTGTCCTAACCATGTTCATTGCGTTGCTTATTTTTGCCCATTGTCTTGGTTTTGGTCATTTGTTTGATTACAAATGTTCATGTGGTGGATTTTAAAAAAAGTTTCTCATTTTTGTTTGTCATCTAGTTCATTTTTTCATTTTGTTGTTGACTTAATTCTTATTTTGTTCATTTTGATTGTAATATGTTAATTTCCATCAATGAACAATGCCACAGGAGACACTAGGGAGGGGCTCAAGAGCCACATGTGGCCCTCGAGTCACAGGTTGCAGACCCCTGACATAGAGCAATGCATTTACATGGCATGTGGTCATATTTGTACAAAAAAGTTGATTCTAATATGCAAGACAGTAAATTTGTTATATGCTATAAACAACTTAAGCTTTAAGTTCATGGTTATAAAAAACAACGGCAAAATTTTTCACCATTTGTTATAATTTATCAAACTATGTTTATTGAGTTTCTTAACAAAAACAGACTACTTTAAAACTAATTACAACAATCTTATACTGAAGACAAAATGTTAAAATGAGTAAAAAAATATACTATCATAAGTTACTGTTAACTGCTTTCTGTATATTTCTTAAATGCATAAATTTATAAACGGACAGTAACTGCTCATTTTGCTGGTTATTTTGTTAATTTAGTCCATAATTTAGTTAATTCTTTGTTGATTTTAGTGTATACACCATAAGTTCAATGCTCATTCTTATGCATGTTATTATCTTCTAAAGTTAAAGAGTAAAATACTTAAAATGCTGTGAAATATGGATTAATTTAGAGTAAAATCACTGCAATGTGGCAGTTACTGGTGATTATTTGGAGTCTCGAAAAGATGTTAAATTTTTCTTTTGGTCATGAGATGCCCCCGACTATGTGGCATGTTTTCAGAGTTTGTGTTCACCTGTACAGAGCTGCTGTGCAAATTTCCTGGTGAGGTTAAGGGAGACTCCTCTGAAGTTGGTGTTCCTCAGCAGATCATACAAGTTGTAGCTCAACAACTCAAACACCAAACACAGATGGTTCCTAAACATAAAGTGACGCTTCAGGTGGACTGCACACGGACAGGTTGACAGACACACACACAAGAGAGACAGATGGGAGACAGGGAGAAAGGTTAAGAGATATATAAATAACAGTCAGTTCATGGAAAAGCAGCAGACACCATTACAAGAGTCAGGTATATGAGAAAAATAAAAATATTGTCTCCCAACTATGTGTTGGAGATTAGTGTAATATGAATCATTAGTCTCATCATTAATTGAAACAGGGGTCCACATACTTTATTCACCACACCCTCCCAGACCCCGTGCATGGATGTTGTGTATAACATACCTATGTAATATTTCATCTCAGTGTCATGCTTGTTCATGAGCTCCAACAGGCGTAGTTCAATCTGTGCCTGGTTTAGAAACGCTTTTTTGTTCTTGATGATCTTAATGGCGACCCATTCCTGCTCATGGTGGTCATAGGCCTTCACCACCTACACAGAGACACACAGTGAAAGTTTAACCAGATTATGACAAAGAAACACATTAGTGGAGATTTTCCCTTCAGGAGAAATGACATTTTATAATATGCGTGAACTATAACTTAATGCACTAAAAAGGTGAAACAAATTCTGCCAAATATCTGTCCATGACAAACACCATGTTCAAGCATAATGCTGTTCACATGTGCACATGAGGCTTTAAGTTGATGATCTATCGTGAAATCATTTCATCAAACTAGTAGCTGAATATAATGGACACTTAAGTGAAGAAGAGCTGCTACTCCCCCAACCCTCACCCAAATAAGCAGATGCATGGATAGATGAATGGAAATTTGCCAAATACATTCCAAAGAACTGCAAAATACCCAGAATACAGATTCTTGATCATTACAGTTTAGATTTTAGAGTTAGAAGAGCAATGTAAACTTCAGCTGGATCTGGATGGTTAGCTTAACATGTGACAAAAAGGTCTGCACAGGTATCATGAATGAACCCAACAGCAACCGAAAAGCTCACAAATTGTGTAAACAATAAAGCAGAAATGTACCAACTGAAGACTGAATAAAGGTTTGATACTGAAACTTTTCCTTAATGAGCAACAGTCTATCTCTCCTTAATGCATCTTCAGCTATGTTGTGCCAGTCAGTGAAAGACACAAAAAAAAACACGAAACAACATTTCTGTTTATGTATGGTTTAAAAAAATAAGGTGATACTTCCACTGAGCTTGAGTGAAGGTGTGTGATGACAAATAATCAAATAAAGAAAAAGCTCTCCTCACATTTGAGTCTGAGAAAAGCTTCAGTGACTGAGTTTTGGGTCCTCAGAACTTCATCAGAACATACTCTGAGTAGTGTGTGGAGGCCTTTTTCTTCAATGTTATATCCTGCTCTTCAGCTCAACACACAGATGAATATTGAGGTTGCTACACATCATCCTTAAGTTACATGTCATTGAGGTTGATGTGCAACAACCTCAAAGACAATGAAACTACCCATAATTTCTACTATTACTAAAGTAGAGGCATCAAACAAATTGACCACAGTATACCATTTTTGCAATCAAGTCTCCCCTATCAAATCAAATATTTGTAAGTTGACAATTGAAGGAGATGTCTTTATGACTTTGAAACCAAGAGAAAACCAAGAGATGGCCTGTGAGGAGGATTTCGCCATATGCATTTTTTAAAATCTCACCTGTCCGAAGGAGCCCTTCCCGATTAGTGAGTCTATCTCATAGCGGTCCAGCCACTTTTCTCCATTTTTGACAATGTAGTCATAATTGTCGTCGTCATAGCCGTCATTGTAGACTTTCCTCTCCTTCTTGGTGCTGCTGTCTTCTGGAGGGACCTGCTGGGCCCGCCGCTTCTTCTTAGTATAGTACACCTGTGAAGAAGAACAGGGGATGACAAGTCAAAAATCATTTCCAGCATGGTTATACTTCAGACTATCGTTTATCTTATTATCTATTTTTATATAATTATCACTACTACTAAGACTACTAGTATTAGATTCTCAGTACTTATTCAAGTTACATCTGCCTCCGTTTACCCCCTCAGATAATCACAGAGTTCAGAGCTAAACACAGCTGGGACTGTTGTATAACTTAGTCCTCGATGTACAGCAGAGTCAGTTATTGTTTACATAGTGGTCCCTTATGCACAGGCTCAGTACATGCGGATGTACTGTCTATTAATCCACATATCAGGACCACCTTTGGTTTCTGTGCTCATCAATCTACCACAGCTAGGCCACGCCTCAAAAATAAAACTAAAGTATTCTGTGTGTGTGTGGGGGGGGGGGGTGTCTTACCTCATTGATGTGCTTGTAAGTCTTGATGAGGTCAACAGAGAGTTTCCTCAGTGGGGCGCTGGCAGGGTCTCTGAAACTAGGGGGGATCCTCCGCTGGAGTATGGTCATATCAGACAGCACCTGCAACATAAAGACCAAGGGAATGTCAGACAAAATCTCCACCAACCACAACAGCAGCCTCATGTGGCAATGATGGGAGTTCCATTTTGTAAAGTATCATTTGCTCAGACAGTTCTAGGTTCATTTTCTGTTGTTTAATATTGTCTTATGGTTTCTTTTAAATCAAAGTATAAGGAAGAACGGCTGATAAATGGCACATCACAGCAGTCAGATGATGCTTCTAAGTGAGGAAGACTGCAGATGTCAGCTGAGATATGTCAAGGTAAAACAAACATCTTATAGTTTTTCTGATGAAAAGGAAAAAAAGCAAGAAAGTCAGGCACTCTCCTGTGAAAGAAGCAACTCTGGAACTCGCTGCCTTATCATTAGTGATGTAGTACAAATTTTTGTACTTTGAGGACAGCTACTCAAGCCTGGTTAGTTCATCAACAAACCTGTATCTTAAATGTGTACCTTTTCATATTCTGGTGTGATCAGTTTAACTTTAGGTTATTTTTACTTACTCAGATTATATTCAATTTCAAAGTTTTACAATAAGACAACATGTTTTAAAAACATTGCAGGTAAATGTGAACTGGACAATCTCAACTCAATACCAATTTGCTGTTTCAATCACTAGAGGTTTGTTTTAGAAGATTAAGGTTTTAAAAAGAAACTACAAATTATAAACCAGGTACGCAAAGCCTGAAAAGTTGGCAGTTATAGTAGCACAAGGAGGTGTTGCTACCGAAATGATACTCTGCCTTGTCCTGCTGCACTGGTCTGAACCTATAAGCACTTCAATGTCAAAAGTAGTTTTACCTCGCCGCCTATCTCACCCTGAATCTCTGCTTTGAACCAAGCTTTATGAAAGGCAAGTGTTTCTTTATGTACAATGTGTCTGGCACATTAGATGAATTATGAATAAATAAATAAAAATATAATGCATGTGATGCAGAACTGACGTCAGCACAGTGAAGCCTTCAATGGGACCAGATTTTATTTAGTCTCAGATGAGGTAATGTCTCATATTTCATCAATGAAGTTTCCCTCTTTTAATGCTTATTTTTAACAACAAAGTCTATGAGTATTTTTAAAGTGTCTCCACTCATTTCACATTCCTGACAGTCATTTATATGCTGCATACACTGTACTCCAAGAACAAACACGCCTGTCTGCAACATCGGCCAACTTGTTATCGTGCATTCAAGTTATAAAACATTGTTGAAACCAGAGCAGTCCAGTCCTGTCAGCTCCACAACTGAGCTCCTCACTTTTCCATACACATTGAAGCTACAACTTCCAGCATTTCATTGTTTTAGTTAGCGCACTGTGAGTAGTACCGTAGTGTACTGAGAGACTTTGTTCTTTCAGTCCAGTCCAACAGAGAACAGAGCACTTGCATAGTCCTCCATGTAACTGTACCAAACAGCAGCACGAGACAATCAGCTGTAGGTCTTTCTCCTTGTATGTCTTGATCAGGGTTACAAATTGTGATCTGTGACACAAGCAACAGGCTTGTTTAACACTATCAGAGTGTTGATCTTACATGGGATTAAACACTAGACTAAATATTTTGAATTACATAGTGACAAATAAATATTAAAGTTGATAGTATCGGATAGTGAACAGTTGAAGGGAACCATAACCGAACAGTTCACAACAGTTACTCAGACAATGTGAGTTTTCAGTCTAAACTTGTGTAGGGCAACTGATGGACACACTGATGGTTACATTAACAAGAGTTTCAAATGCCTCCTAGGTTTTCCATCTCCACAGCCTGGTCATCAGATGCATGAAGCGGGCATGAGTGTCAGACTGCTAATTTTAGAAAGTTGCTGGACTGGGCAGATGCAACCATGGTATCTGATTCATAGGGCTGGTGTGGTGTGGGGAATGAAGCAGACAGACACATCTAAAAGTGTTCTTTACATTGCGTCCCCTCACAGTGCTTGTGTAAAAAATGCAATTTCTCCACACGTTGGAGTTGTACTGGGCCAAAGTGAGAGAGAGATGCTCACCATGTAAACAGTTTAGAAACTAGGTCTTTTTTATTTGCTTTCCAAATCTAAAGTGTTTTTAAAATTGCGTGCTGTAAAAAAAAAAAAATACTGTTTGACATTAATAAAGACACCAAATACAGTCTCTTTGCTAGGACTGTGGTACAGGGTATGGAATTTCTATATGACTATGCTGTGTGTTTAGCTTGCGCTAACTGCCATCCAAGACTGAAGAGAAATGTGGCAGTTTTTGTTTTCTGCTGACATTCAGGTGACCTTCAGTGACAACAAAATACATAAAAAGGGAAAAAGGACCTCCTACCTTATCATTTACTGTTACTTTCATCATTGTTCACATTTTTATATCGTCAATGCTGGTGAGCAAGTTTGTGGTGGGGTGGAATATCTGTGAGTTAAATCACAGCAATATTGTTCCTTATTTTAAGGACACACACAGGTGCAGCTTCATTTATAAAAAAGCTAAAACAATTAGATTTTTCTGTGTTCATTAAATATTAAGCTATTCATATAATACTCCGGACCATATATTCATGTTTTCATTTTAAACATGTGCAAGGTACAGTGAGGAGGTGGGCTGTCCCCCTGTCATTTATAAACATATCTTTTCAACTGATACTATATCAACATTGTCAATTGCATGATGATCATGCATGCAAGCCATTCAAATTGGCATTTTTATTTTAAATGTAAATGTGGAAATGAAAATGGGTGATGGCCTATTACTGCTACTTCTATGCATAAACTCACCTATTATTTTGCATACAATACTGAGCTATTAAAATAATGTAATAATTTACTGAAAACACCAACGACACTGCTAAGTAAGAAATATGTTAAACACCATCAAATAATGTCATGTACTTGTTAATGTTACTGAAACATCTTAGTGTGACTTCTCAGCCAAAATATAGTTGACCTATCGGTCAGGAAAAATATCTTTCATTTAGTAATCAAGAAACTGCAAATGTTCCAGTCAGCTGGTGAATGAGCTGTGACCCCACACCTGTCAATCAAAGACATCATGGCAGACACCACAGTGTTTTATTAGTGCTAAAATCTCATTCAAGGACAAATAAGTTACAAAAGAACAACCAAAGGGTCAAAATAAAGCAAAGAATTCTCAAATGACTCCTGAAAAAAAGTTACTCACTTTAACTAAGAAGTTGATATTTATTCTCAGTCACAGTCAGCAGGTGTCAGTGGTGCTAAAGTTTTACATCAGCCACCTTGGCCACAGTGCAGATACCTCATATGTGATATTGTTTTATCAGAGTGTCAATTATGTGATATGTCAAATGAATTTGTTCATATGAAAACTAACTCTTAGGTCCCTTTAATAACTATACTCCTCAAACACCCATGTGATAGGATCCAGATGTCAATGAGCAATCTCTTGTAATTGCATTAGGACACCATAAAATACAAATGGCACAAATCTAATATTTGTGTGACAGAGACCAGTATTACTAATCCCAACACTAATGGGATGAAAATCTGGGACCGACTTCCCTTAAGGGGCCAAAATATGCTTTGTTTATTAATGATCTCATGGCTGTTTTTTGTAAGTCGCTACATGGACAAACTTTATCAGAGTTTTCATGCAGATCAAGAATGGAAATTTAGCGGAACAATGTAAACATGGTGGTTTGTAAATGAAAGCATGTAGATTGAGATCACTGTTCCAAACCAAGTGTATAAGTGTGTGTTACCTGCTGCTGCTCGGCCATGGAGTGGATGGAGCTGAAGGAGGGGTGTGTATGTGTGTGCTGGCTGGTCATGGCTGGCTCAGCGAGGGAGAAGCCCTGGGCAGTGGAGGAGGAGGAGGAGGAGGAGGAGGAGGAGGAGGAGGTGGGCGGACATCCTGAGCTGCTTACACCTAAAAACAGTAAAAAAGAAAATGGTTAATGAAGAAAATACCACCGTTTCTAGTAGTGTAGCTTGTAACTATGTGAGAAACCACATTTGATCACACTTCACTCACTGTAATTGCATTTAGACAGTGAGACACAACAACAGGCAAAACAACTGACAAGGTTGTTCCTTTGAGAAAACTGCAATTAAGAACAAAATTTAAAACACAAGGCTTGCTGCACAGCAGGTTATGCTCACATTTTATACATTCAGGTAATCTCAAAAACCCATACTGTAACAAAAATATTTTCATACATTATATTTGTATTGCATTTGTCACAGCAGGGTTAATGTAGTTCTAATTCTTACATGTTGATAGAATGTGTACTTCAAAGCTCAGCTCAAGATACAACAACTATCCTTCATTGTTCATGTCTATAAAATGGGTTGTTTCAATATGTGTTGCTTTAAATGCAAATGAGCTGCTGCTGACCAAACCCTTTCCTAGCTTTGCTATGGATACAATTATTTAGACTCCCTAGGAAGCATCCAAGGATGTTGGGTTGATTTTGATCCCTTCTGGTGGGTTTGGTGTGTCCTGAAGGACTGGCTGACAACAGGGACAGTGTGTGAATAAAAAAATAAATATCGCAAACAAATGTCACAAATACAAACTCAGATCTGACCTATACAACTAAACTTAAGATAGAACTGCAGTTAAAGCTTTTCCCTTAATGTTAATAGTTCAGTGCACTTGAAAAAAACTGCTTTACATAATGACACTAACTTCGTAAGCATTTATGTTGTTTCATCCGCTTTATTTTAGCTTTCTATAAAATCAATATATGTTAGATATTTTAAAACAAGAAGTCACTTCCTGAAAATCAAACTAATACTTAATTCTGGACTTATAAAACAAACTCAACAAAGACAGATTGAACTAATACTTAACTACTGCACTGATCTCCAGCTGAACACATGGCTGCTGATCAGTACTATCAAAACAGAAAAACAGAGTGGCTTGATCGCACCACCTAAGTCACAAAGTCCCCTGCTACAACAACACTGACATGATGAGGGGCTCTAATCCAGTCCAACTAATAATCACAGACTAATAATCATCCTATGGTAAACAAAAACTAGGTTTTACAAGTGGGGGTGTTGGTCAGATGTCAACACAGACAGTGAGCTGTCATTAAACATTCAGAAAGTTCAGTACCAGTCAGCTGAGAATGACACTGGCAGCCACAGCTGAGTCGATTTCCTGTGAATTAATTACATAGACAAAAGTGGTTGTGGGATATGGGTGGACTGGACACATACATACTTTGGGGACAGGGGGGGTGACAAGTGATGTGACTCACTCATGCTCCATTTCAGAGATGTGGTGTCAAATTTGCATAGGTACAAATTGCCCAACATTTTGACTGAAAATGAACAAAGTAAGGAGAAATATGACGGAAAATAAAAATAAAGACCAAAATAAGAAGAAAACTAAAAACATTAGAAATTAATGGGGAAAAAAGAGCAAAAATAATCATGAAAATGTGCAAATATGTCACGGAAACAGGTATCGAAGTACTTGCTGTAGAATTAAGAATGAAATCATAGACTTCATAAATGTTTTAAATCTCATTACGTTTAGTTTTTATGTAGCCCTCTTGCATCTTTTACATTGCTTACATCTTTTTATCATCTTTGCACATTGCAACATGTTCTTCTTTTACATAACTTTAATACATAGGTTATGTCATTGTTTTGCATCACTACCACCTTGTGATATATTTAATCTTGTTTTAATCTTGTTAGATGTTTTATGTCATTTTTGTCTGGTTACAGCTTACAAATAATTTAGCACCACACCATCTGGCTTCTTCACATTCCATTTACTTTTACCAAAATCTGATTATGAACTTGAAAGAAATAATGATTTGACATACATTGTGACATTTATTAAAACTGACAGATATGGATTTTAGGCCTTACTGTCTAGCACTATGCCTAAGTGTTGCAGCCATTCTTGTATTCACTATTTATATTCCACATTTTGTAAGTACATCTGTCAACTGAGTGACTGAATGAATATTGTTTTAGTGTCTGTGTCATATCATACATCACAACATAATCACTGCACTATAACTCTTGCACATTAATTCATGCACTTTATATAATATATATTACAACTGTTCTACACTTTGTCTCATCATAGATACCGTAGTTTTCCTGTTAATTTATGGTTTGCCAATGTATTGTGTTATATGTAACCTGCCAAGGGACTGCAGATGAACATTAGCAGTTATGCTAACTCTGGCAAACATTAAATAAACATTCATTCATTCATACAATGTGATGACTGAAGAGGACTTCAGAAATGTAATTAGATGTTTTTACATGTAACTTGATTCAAAATACTTATCAAATATCGGTAAGAGAAGGTAAAAGGTTCAAACTACCTAAAACTCTTTAACCCTGCCATTTGGGGAATGCACTGAAGACACTTCATTAAGTTTTACAGCATAAAGAGCGGGTTGGATATGGATTAACTTCTGTGTGAAAGGTCTTTATTCTTACTAAAAACTACATAGATGATTGACTGGCAGCCTTTTTCTGGAACTCGTATGTCACTTACAACTGCTTACAGGTCTATGGCATGGATAGAGTACTTCTCACTGTCACATAGAAGTTTTTTTGTTATTAACATATCCCAATGATGATGGCAATTTGGTTTATTTCACACCATCATCTGACAGCTGTGTAACATAGGACATTATTATTCTAACTTGAATTTATCTGACTTTAACCTTAAAATATAGGCAGGTCATTTCCGAAAGAGTCAGTCCATTTTTGATTTGTATCAGCCTTATGAAGAATTTGAAAACCATCAAAAGCTACACTAACTCACAAATTAAGAAGACACTAATTTATGCATGTTTCTACAAACTGCTGATATAGGACAAAAGAGCACCACTACAATTTATAAAAAGGAAAAAAGGAAAAAAATGGAGCCCACCCCTGTCAAACAATTAATGGAAAAAAATCATGGAAAACCTGGTGACAGTGGAAATTGGGGATTTTCAACTTCCAACATTATGTTTTCCCTTGTTTGCAGAGTGGCTGGTTCAGTGTTAGTTAGCGTAGGAGTTACGATGGTCCCCATGGAAGAAAATTCTACATTTTTCCATAAAAACATTTTTAAGGAGGATTATCCAAAAAGCTTGAAACAAATTAACTGAAGATCACCTGTATCCATGATCTTTGGTTAAGTCATTTGGTAAGTTTTGATGCTTCCACATTGATTTCACATTAACTTGTCTTGCTGGTGCCCTACATGACTTTGGAGCTGCACTTTGGTCTTATAGTCAGGAAAATCCTGACCCCTGGCTTTTACATGACTTGACATTGGATTAGTTCACATATGTTCACACTGAAGTTCACTGCACAGTGTCTCCTCAATTCTAAAAATGCACTGTATTACAATAAAATGGTGGTTGAAGCCCTGCATGTGCTTTAAACCAACAAAACCAGCGCTATAAACTGTATAAATAACTTGTATGGACACGAATTTTAAAATATGCACATGCAAATTAATCAGGCCAGCTGTATCTCCCAAATAAATGCAATTCTCCAACTTTACAAAGAACAGGTTTAAACCAGGGGAGGAGGTTATAAAAGAAAGCTTTAGGACAAACAGAAATAATATTACTCAATTTAGAAAAACGGTACAACTAAAAATACATATTATAAGAGATGGAAAATCCCCTGTAGCTTAGACCCTTAAAACAAGCAGAGATAAGAGTTGTCAACATGAAAATCTGGGCTTGTTTCTAGTTGATGCTTTTGCATTTTGTAGCTGTTGAGTACTGAGGGTAAGTCACTGTCATTACTCAAGCCTTAAAATATACTTGTAGATAAATAACATGCAAATGTGAGTGTGAATGGTTGTCTGTCTCTATGTGTCAGCCCTGTGATGAACTGGCGACTCATCCAGGGTGTACCCTG
>JAQQAE010012498.1:0-13140 GCA_029823295.1 Pseudamia nigra | reverse complement strand
TATTTGGAACTGTTCATAATTCCCTCCACCCTGACTAAGGCCCCAGTTCCAGCTGAAGAAAAAAATCCCCAAAGCATTATGCTGCCACCACCATGCTTCACTGTAGGTATGGTGTTCTTTTGGTGATGAGCAGTGTAGAGGTCGACCGATTAATGGACAGGCCTATTATTGGCACCAATATTTGGAATTTTGACGTATACCGGTATCAGTTTTTTTTTTAAATCCGACCGGCCGATGTCAAGAAATGAATTAAAAACTGTGTTATTTCGGCTCAGATGCTGCCGCCCCTCTCTCTCTCCTGCCACTTGTCTCCAGCATTGCTCCGCCCATGGCGCCATCTGATTGGTTATGCAAGCCACAGTGTACCTAAGTGGCAGAGCCGCTGAAGTGGAAACTGTCCTGTCACATGGCGGACACGTAAAGTTTTGTCATATGGTTCTACACACGACACATGTTTGCACTTTCCGAAGAGCAAACACGTGTCGAAGGTAAATGCAGAAAACTCTCCCAAAATTATAATAAAATCCTACTGCTTTATATCTCACAACTACTTCTAACTAACAGTGTGCAGCAGAATAACGTACGAGCAGCGTAAACATGAGCGGCAGCTCTGCTAAGCTAGTAGTACCACCCAACATGTGTGTGAATTACTTGAAACAATGCTGTTGGTAATATCGATGTGGAAACAGTCTGTGATTGTAGAAGGCTGTGTGTGTGAGTGTGAGAAAGTAAGAAATTCAATTCAGTCTTGTTTTTTTGCGGGGAAGTATGCTGAGATGAAGGCTGACTAGTTTTTAGCATAACATTAGCTCGCCGGTCCTGCTCTCAGCAGACTGTGTCTTAGCAATGGGGAGAATGGTGTGTGTTTCCATGAAAGTCGCATGAAAGACTGTACAGCTCACGACTACTACAATAACTCCATAAATCCATGTGCTTCTGGAGCTATCCATCCATCCATCTTCTACCCCATAATCCTTGTGAGGGTCGGGGGAGGGGAGGGGGTGCTGGAGCCTATCCCAGCTGACTTGAGCGAAGGATGAGTACACCCTGGATGAGTCGCCAGTTCATCACAGGGCTGACACATAGAGACAGACAACCATTCACACTCACATTCATGCCTATGGACAATTTAGAGTGACCGATTCACCTAACCCCCTAGTGCATGTTTTTGGTTGTGGGAGGAAGCCGGAGTACCCGGAGAGAACCCCCGCAGACACGGGGAGAACATGCAAACTGTTGGGATCGAACCCAGGACCTTCTAGCTGTGAGGCATGAGTGCTACCCACTGCACCATCATTTATTTTCTGTTTATTTGGTTATTTGTTTATGAGCTGCCTTGGTGGAGGTCTGCATTCTCCAAGTGCTTTGTAGTTGCTAATTATTTTTTTATCTCTGATCACAATGAGGCATTGAAACATGTGAAAGTGTTGGTGCAATAAATTGAAAAGTATCCAAATTGCAGTCTTTTGTGGGTGATGTATGTGTTTTGGAGAGATGATATAGAGCCAGTCAGATCATTCTGGTTGGTGTCCTACTTTTTTCTTCCAAAGACACAGGAAAGTAGAGCAGGCAGGGAAGCAGCCTGAAGACTGAACAATATTCTCCATTATTCACTTGCAGTTTTACAGAAACAAAAGCAAATGCTGCGATTGTTGGTTTTACATTTCTTTTGTCTGAAAGAAGAATTTAACACTCACTGTAGACATGGAGCTGCGCTGCTCTAACAGAGGGGCAGTGTGGGTGGCTGTTGAACTACATGCTCTCTGTTATGTAACAGTCCATTTGAGGTGGTTGTTCTGGAGAGCAAAATGTAGAGATTCAAAGATAAATGGAGCGAGGAAACAGGGAGGTGAAAATCCTTGAGAGGAAGAGTGGGAGGTGAGGGTGAACTGATTTGTTAAAACTTGAAAACCCAGCAGGATGACAAACCACCAGTCAAAAGTCTGGGCACACCATCTCTTTTACTGTTTTTTCATTGCTATTATTGTTGTTGTTATCATTTTCAACACTGTACATTTATACTGATGTCATCCAAAGTATGAAAGAACATGTATAAACTGTGACAGAACATGTTTGGAATTATGTAGCAAACAAACAACACAGACCATGTTTTATATTTGAGATTGTTCCAAGTAGCCACATTTAATGTTGATGACAGCTTTGCATGCTCGTGGCATTCTCTCACCAGATTCATGAGGTAGTCACCAGTAGTTATGAAATTACTTGTGTGCCTTTTCAAGAGTTAATTTGTCATTTCTTGTGTTGTAGAGCATCAGTTGTCTTGGGCAGATGAAGGGTGGGTACAGAGTGAATAGCCTTATTAGTGCTACTACAACTACTGTACAAATCCATACAGTATATGTATTTATATTGATAGTAACCCTTATTTTGGTTCAGTTGAAAGATCAGTGCATAGAACCCGAGTTACACTTTGGTGTTTTGGACTGAATGGTGTTAACAAAAAGTACAGTTTTGCCTTTATCCATCTCTTATTGCTTTTTCCACCCAATAGCATGTTAATTGTAGTAACCTTGACCACAATCAACTCGAGGCCTAAATCTTTTTTTTTTTTATCCTAACCTAATGGTGCTCTACATTTTAAAATGACTGAATTTGTGCCTTCTTTATGTGCTTTAAAACATCAGTTGTTTTGTGCAGCGATAGGGTGGGTCAATAGCCCTATTAGTGCTACTACAATTACTGTGTACTTATATTGCAAAATAACCCTCTTACAGGACTGTCCTTGGTTTCTTATCCTCTGCAGCAGAGGTAGCTCTTTCCTGGGATGGTCCTCTTGGGAGTTTGTTGATTTTGACACATAAAAAGTTATTGAGATTTTTCGGATTGACTGACTTTCATTTCTTAAATTAATGATGGATTCTCTTTTCTCTTTACTTAGCTGGGTGTTAGTAATATGGATTTGTACAGTAGTTGTAGACCCACTAATGGGGCTGTTGATTCTGTAGTCACCCTTCCTCTGCCCAAACAACTGATCGTCTAACACACATTAAGAAGGCAACAAATGGCACAAATTCACTCTTGACAAGGTACAACTGTGAAGTGAAAGCCATTCCCGGTGACTGCATTGTGAATCTGATAAGAGAATGCAAAGCTAGATGTGTCTACTTTGGACAATCTAATACATAAAACATGTGCTGGGTTGTTTAAGAATTTTTGTTTACTACATAGTTCAGTACATGTTCTTTCACATTTTGCATGCCTTCAGTATTAATATACAGTGTTGAAAATAATAAAAACACAGAAAAACTACTGAAGGAGAAAGTGCATTCAAACCTTTGACTTGTGTGTACATGCCTAAAATGTTGAATTTATGACTCAGATTCTAGAAATAAAACTAGTTGTGTTTTGACAGGCAGCTAAAGGGTCCCTGTGACTCCTAATGAACTGCCTGAATATTAAATGTTAAGACCAGTGGGTGATGGGCTGGATTTCTGGCAGGTCAAACACTGCAGTTGGCCACAGTTTAGACAGTGTTTGGTCTGATTTCCCACATGCCTGCTTTCCAAAGACCACACTGTCTGCATCATGGGTTTTCCTGGCTCAAAATGAGGTGGAGGTGGTCCCGTCCAGATCATGTGTACCAATGCCTTCAACTGACTTGAGCTGTTTACAAGCAGTGATTTATGACCTCAGGAGTCCTGATAAATATATGATTGAAGTAAATTATGATTTGAGACATTCAAATGCATGGTGATTGGTTTAGCAGTTATTTTATCTAACAGAGACTAATTTGAGTTGTCAAAATAAGACACTATACTGTTTGTCAGCATTTCAGTGTTTGCAGAATTACCTGGTATTGTTTTATCGTCAGCCTGCAGTTCAGATGGAAACCAATAATTTTTGGAGGAAAACTAAAGATTGCAAGCTGTGTTTTCATAAAATGGTAAGCATACATGAAGCAAACATTTTTAAATGGTGCAAAAATGACATGTATAAAAGTTTTGTCTTACAGTATATGCATTCCCAAACACGGGATTGGAATGAAGTATAAACATGAGAATAATCTTAGAATGTTCAGTGCTGTCAGAAGGTTGTTATATGGATTTTGGTGTATTTAGAAATGAAGATGCAACTGGATCTTTTTTACTTCTAGCTCTGTTTTTGTGCTTTATGGGAATATTCAGCATGACTTTGCAGCTGTTAACTATAGATGTTAACTCTATCTAAATTTGTGAATAATAATTTTCATTACCATTATACACATCAACCTTTTTAAGGAGAACCGTAATTTCAATTAGATGCAGCCACTATTTTTGCATAATCTGTACATTTTGTTACAAGCAGTTATGACCAAATGTGTGTTTTGTGAAGTCAAAATACGTACCTGCACTTTGGCCACCAAAATCATATCAGTTACTAAATGATTGTTTGTACCAAATTTTGCATCATTCTGTCTAACCATTCCTGAAATACCATGTTTTAAATGTAATGGGACCAACAGATAGATACATCTTCTTATGCACTATTATAAAATCAAAGTATTTGCAAAATTCATGTTTTTTTAATGCTGCTCTTTTTATTTATTCATTTATTTATATTAATTCTTATTTTTGACTTTTAAAATGCTGAACCTTAAACTGTTCATTAAATATGTTGCTGGAAAATTGCCTGTTTTGGTAAACAAGAAATTTTTGCAGCAGTAACACTTGATATGTAAATATGGTGCCACCACATCAGTGCAAATACTGCAATAGCATATGACTGGGACCCCTATCAAAGAACAATTTAACTGAGGTACCGACCTCATAATTCACTATGCAGGAAAAACCTTACCATCATTAAGTCCAGCATGAGCACTCACAGCCTAGCGAATTATTAATCTATACAGTGTAGGAGCATAAGAGATCACTGCGCACACAGCGGCACATAAACCTTTAAAACTGTCAGAGTCCTGCGCTTAGCGGAAACCTGCATGTTCATCTGAGATCATTTTGTGAGGTGAATAAATCTCCTTTTGATGGATGAGGAATGTTCCAGTAGCAGAGAACACACTGTTTGTCTCAGTGTGTCTTCATCACCTAAACGGCCTAGCATGGAGCAAATCTGCTTTTTAAGCAGGGTTTTTGTGAATGTGTGTGTGTGTGTGTGTGTGTGTGTGTGTGTGTGTGAGGTTGCAGCAGATGGACGTAGGTTGGGAAATAGGTCGTTTTGAATTCCTGTGGGAGGATCAGCTATTCCCGCACGCACACACACGCACCCACACACACACACACACACACACATACATATACAGTATATATATATATATATACACACATATACACACACGTCTCAGTATCTTTGTGAGGACACTCATTGACATAATACTCAAGCCTTGATGTTAGTCATGATCTCAACCAAATGCCTCTGAAATACGTTAGTTGAAAAGATCAGTCAAATTGTCCTCCAATGGATGGAAAATTGACAAAATATATCCACACAACCATACACACACTGCACCTATATTTAGGTCTGGGAAAAATGCAAATATGCCTGTTTTTTTCCTCTTTTTCTGCCTGAAGACTACAGAAAACACACATGTTCTGATGCAAATGCACTCATGTGATGCACATCTCCCCTGATCCACGCCGCAGTCCATACATGCATATTCTCTCAGAAATGTGACTTTGCATCCATGCAGAAAGCTGACATGATTGTCATGGCAACTTCGATTTCCATCATCTTCATTATTTAAGTTCTTCATATATTTCCTTTTCTTTTGTCTTGTTATCCTCAGCTTTTCCATGTTGCCTTTTCTTTCTTCCAATTTTCCTTTTGCCCTCACATCACTTTCCTTTTTTTCTCTGACTCTTCCTGTTGCTTCTATTTTTAAATCTAGCTGACTGAGCAAACATGCTTATTTTCTCTTCAAAATGCCTTTTTGCCTTGTTAACCAGATTTTCACGAGTGTTTTTTTTCTGAACCTTTTTTGTCAGCTTGAATCAAATATTTAGCCTGGATGACTTATTCAGGATGTTTGTTCATTGGTCTGTCCACAATTGGAAAGGGACGTGTCTCTAGTAAAGCAAAGTGTTGTAGTAAAGGTAAAGGTGGTCCTCGTGTTGGCAACAAGAAAATACACAAAACCTTACTATTTGGTAGCTGCTTTTTTCAGTCGATCCCTTTATGATCCAGGGCAATCAAACAACTTCTTCTGGTTCCATATAAATGGACATTATCTCGCCTTCTCAAGATTTCAATCACAACATTTTTTTGTTGCAACTAATTACTACTAGTGGTTGTTAGTATGGATAGGTCACGTTTTTCAAATATTCGAACAGTCAAAGACAGGATGCCACTGCTGAAACCAACAAAGCAGGCCTACGCGCATGTCCAAAATTACTATTCAGAGCGCCTTCGAAAATGAATAAATGACAGTGAGGTGCAGTGCAAACTCCACCAGGTGAAGCTTGCTCATCATAAACCTACCACAACCGTGCACGATGAAGCGTCAGAAGCTAACAGGCCTTTAATCAAGTTGTGCCATTACAGTTTAAGATATCGATTAATAATTGATTTGTTATGTACAACCACTGTTCCAACCATTAGTACTTTCACTTGAAATGTCCATCCCTAGTAGTTCATTAATTACAATATCTGGTATTTTTTTAACCTGTTAACGAATTGATTAAAAGTTTAATAATTACATCTCTGATTAGGATAGGACTATGAAAATAGATTTATTAATGAAAATCGGGAGATGATGAAAAAAAAATTCCTTGTATTGTATAATCCTCTCAGTCCTCCATATTTACTCAAAATGTACAAGTCAGCATGTGAGCAGTGTTTCGGGTATTTTAGTTTAAAAGCAAATAGATGAGTGCTGTGAATGGCAGAAGAATGTGTTTGGGTGAGTGAAGTAGAAACCACAAAGCCACTGCAGTGTGGCTATAACTCAGCTGTGCAATAACCCATCACCTTGCCTTTCTCACCGTTGCTTTCTTGTTAACAATCTCATCCTCTCGGTTTTATAAAGGATGTTCTCTACATGCGATCCAGTTGCACATAAGTCCCCAGTCACTGTTTTCATTAGGCTCATCAAGGCTCCTGAAAGTGTGTGTGCTTGCACGACTAATTATGCTTTTGGTTTTTCTGCTGTGTGTGTGTGAGATATAGTCTGTCATTACTGTACTGCAGGGAGGAGACTCGCCTTTTCCTGCTCGACCAGGGGATGCAGCTGCAACACATTCACACACACATATACACCCACGTTAAATGCTTAGTTTAGAGGTCTTCAGGCGCATGTGAGCAGACGTCCTGACTTTGCAGAAATTAGACTTGGAACATTAGAAACAGCATAAAGACTTAGTGGTAACATAAGCAACCCAGTCTGCTGCTTCAGCCAATTGAAATACAACATATTACTGACTGTGCAGGTCCAGTTTGAGTCCAGGCCTTTTTATGTATGCCTTGCTTTTATTCAGTGATCTGTCTGGGATCAAAAGAAAAAAGCAAAATAAGACCCAAAGCAGTAAAACTGTACTCCAGGTATAACTGGGATGTCAAATACGTGCTAACATGTGCATGATAATATGTTCACACTGACAGTGCTATCATGATGTTATTAAAGTTGGAGTTGTGGATAAAACTCAAGGATTAATTTTCAGTAAACTGTAATCCAAGTGGTCTGAGAAGGAACAAGAAGTTTGTGTGTTTTCTTTTCTCTTGCTGTAGAAAAGCATATCCATGGCAGGCTAGATTTTACTAATTAGACGTGTTAACAACTAGTTGCAAATCAAATTATGTGACTGATAACTGTAATTATGAATCACTATTCATGTTCCCCAGTTCATGCCTCAAGACTATGGTCAGGTGTTGTTTGGGATTTTTCCAATATTGAGGCTAAATTGATACTTTTATAACCATGCCGGTCCCAAAACTCTGTCTAAATCAATACTTTTTGAGAAGAAATTAATTGAAAAAATAAAATGATAGTTATGCTGCCTGTGCTGTTGTCATCATCTCTCCATGTCTGGGGCTGGGGACTCCCACACCGCTGGCTGATGTGTTTGGCACATTAGCTTCAAACATGCAGCATACCTCTGCTTTTAGCTACATATCTCTACCATCCCATTCTTAAGTTTGTTTTATTTCTACCTTTATGTGCAAGTTCTTTTTGATACCACACACTGTGGTGCTGCAGTCTGCATTCCTGGTGAAGTAAAGCCACACTTTCCACCACTTTGATTCAGGAATTTTGCTGTGTTTTGTTTGGTACTGTTGCTATTAGCTAAGCTAACTAAGCTTATTACCTGCTCTTGTTAGTGTAGCTGACTGTTGCGTGAAATGTCAGTTCTAACTTCTGAATGGCAGTAATGGACAGCTCACTGAGCACTGAAATAAGGCATCAAAATCTGCATAGCGATTTGGTCTGGTTGTCGGAGTTCAGCACCCATTTCTACTCAATACATATGATTGATGTGCCTAAACTTTAAATTCTGACATTTTCACCTTTGATTTTGGCTCCTGTAGCTTTAAGTATGCAAACTAGCTGTATTATGTTTACTATCCAAAGGAAAAAAAATAAAGAAATTACTGTTTATTGAAGCTGTCATTTAGAAAACCTATACAGACTGTTATGTCACTACTGATGACAGTAGTGATAAGTAAGAACTGTGCATACAACCAGACTGGTAGAAGAGACAGTATAGACCACTGAAAAATTATTTAGACTAAGACTACATTTCATAACCCAACAACAGCAGTTTAAAATTGACAGCTACTAACGGTGAGTGGTTCTTCGTCACCTGTAGCAGCAGAGGTAAAATGCACCGTGGGATAAATGGTCCATAAAGGTCACCTCCCCCAAATGGAGTGCAGTCTGTTACAGAGAACGTATTACAGACATAACCTTATATGAGTCACTTCTTCTCACACTTCATGTTATTTCACCTTTCAGTTCACCTTGCATTATTACACACCTATGTACCAAGGATGAGGTAAAAGATTAAGCTGTAATTTTTGCCTGTGTTCAAACTATTCCAACTGATGCCATGATTTGAAAGCCAGTAGTTTTACAGGTACCTAATTGTATTCATGACAAAGAAAAATATCACACTGTACGTACAGAAACAATTTGGAGGGTAATGCTGATTTTCCGTATGATGCCTTTGTCATTCTATAGTTGTACTGTTGCTACAGGAGTTTTAATCAAGGGCTTACCACAGGAAGGAGCTCAGTCGAGTTGGCGAACCACAAAGATCTTTATGTAGGTTCTTTCACAAGTAACTGATGCTCTTAACATTGAATACAGCCACTATACGTGACATTTGCAGGGTGACAAAGTCCCTTTATTTAGCCTAAGGTTGTGGTGGAGGTAGAGCTGGGCTATATGGCCAAAAAAGTAACATAATAAGTAGTTTTGTATTAGTTGATATCAGAAAGTAATTATGACATTAATTGTTAAATCTGTTAGTCCTTTCAAATTTAAAAGGTGATTCATGGTTATGAAGAAAAATTGAAGAAACCAGATGATTGTTTGGTTTTTAAAATAATTGGCAAGATGAAAATTGCCTAAAAGATGCACCACACAAAACTGATGGAAAAGACAAACAGCATAAGAGGCAAAAATGGTGTAATGATGCAAAAACAATGTAAAATTTGTGTCGATAAGTAACCAGGCAACAAACGCATCGGTAATCTTTGACTTTAGTTTTGTGACAGTGAAAATAAAGCTCTTAAACAACAAGGTGAAAACACATTTTACTAGAAATTGGACGAAATTGACCCTAAAGTCAGAAAATGTATGTCATGGTAAATATAATTGTCATGACATAAAAATATTTAATGATAATGATAACTAGTGACTTCATGATCACCTGCAATCACATGTCCACTGAAATATAGCCACTGAATAACGGAATATTGAGTGATGTTTTGAAAGTCTTGCTGCAAGCAGCAGGACCACATTTGCCAAGAGTTAATTATCTGTGTAAAAGCAGATATATTGAATTCACATAACAGGAGCACCAACAAATAAATAATTATTGTCATCTGACTGTCTCCCTCTGGGTTGTCTCTTGATGTGTGGCCAGACTGGGGGTAAATTGTAGGTTTGATGGTTTGTTCCACAGCTTTAACTATTTCTTT
The DNA here is from genome assembly GCA_029823295.1 of Pseudamia nigra. NCBI lineage: Eukaryota > Metazoa > Chordata > Actinopteri > Kurtiformes > Apogonidae > Pseudamia > Pseudamia nigra. The sequence continues at coordinate 3,051 of JAQQAE010012498.1, read as the reverse complement.
CACCTTCCTCCTTCCTTCCTTCCTTCCCTCTTTCCTCATCCCCCTCCCTCCTGTTGTCTCACGCTGTTAGATGACAGAGCTCTGTGTTAATCAGTGGGCAGGAAACATTCTTGTGTCTCGGCTGCTCAGCCTCCACATTGCTGCTCCATGTCTGTTTGTACAGAACAAGTCTTTGTACACCACCTCAATTCTCACATTCTAACTTTGTATGAGCATCAATAAGTCATTTATAGCAACAACAGGAAACACACATCTATTATTCCTGCTGCCATGCTGACACCTCTGGGGTTCTTGTCAATATTTTATGTGCAACAGCTTCACGTTATAACAGTTATCAGCTTGAGGTGGTGTTTTTTTTCCTGCAGAGGTCGAAGGTTACATCTTGACAGCATCTCTCAACCTCAATGAGAACACTTCCTTTTCCTGAAAAAAGGACATGCCCGTCCTTGTTCTCAGGGTGTGGTGCATTGTATGCTGTTTGTATATTTACACTATTGGGACAAGGTGTTCATTCTTGGTTTTTGATAGTGGCATGCTCCTACTAACACATAGATTGTGGTAGTAGTAGCATGTTGGCATTAGTGATGCATAAACATCATGAGTAGCGTGTATGTGTGTGCCGTAGTGTAAAATAGCCTCCAGCTCATGTCATCATTGCATCACCTCACATAATTTCATTTGTGTACACTGTGATATGACAGATGTGTGTCTGAGAGTTGGCCTCACTGCAGCTCTCCTTTATGGATGTGTTTAATGTTCTCTAGGTAAGTATTTATTAAAGCAGTGTGTAGCTACTGTAACTTTTTCAGTTCAGTAGGGTCTTTGTTTTTTCAATAAAGATATTTTCAGCCCCCCTCCCATACATATATGCACCCTCAAATGCAGTATTATTTTCTCTGATCGTAAGCCCCTAATTCATAAAAACAATGTTTGTGTTTAAAGTAAATTCCAACATCAGCGTGTAAGTACCTGAAAATAATGAAAAAGTCAACTTTAGATTGGGAGTATTAAATGTGAAACTGATAATTTTTCAACTTTGGAGCTGAGGCAGAGGTTGAGCTCATGTTTGGATTGTTACTTATTAATACTGTCTGAAGAAATAACGGAGCCTATCAGAGACACAAAGTCAGCATAGCAGATTCAACTTATTCACTCAGAGTAGCTGTGCAGGTGCAATGTAGTAGCAGTACTTTCTGAAATCCAATAGGATGGCGCATGAGTATTGTATTTATACAGTGATGAGATGTGGAGATGAATATAACCCGTAATATACTGTCAGATAACGGTAAAATACGTACATAAATACAAAAATACATCCTTAATTAACATCTGGTTACAGTCTTAGTAAGTAAATCAAGGAAGGTACAAACATCTACTTAAATCTATCAAGCTATTAACTGTCACCAACTACAACTAAAAGACTGCTTTTGATTTCAGCAACAGCAGTATGGAATGAACAAGAGACAGCTGTGTGTTTTAACTGTTGTTGCTAGTGTGACTTATGCTCCTTATGTAACACACATGACCTGTCTGTAACTGTACAGTCTCTGAGGTGAAGAATTCACAGCCGCTCATATTCTCTTGTCTTTGTTTTGGTCGTTGTAACATTTGTTTCTGATTCTTCATTAGCTTCATGTTTATAAAGCTCCACTTGCTAGCAAAGGGCGGCTTACTAAACATGAAGCTAATGAAGCTGCAGGCATCAGCTTTGACGTGCCCCATCCCCATTATAACTCTGTGGCATGCCAGCGGGCCCGCCCTACAGTTATTAGAAAAGAATATTTGCTGCACATATTCCAGATATAGTGATCCAGACTACTTATAATTACAGGGGTTGATTAAAAATAGCTACTGTAAGGTAGCAAATAAAGCTATAGACATGCACCTGACACCAATGGAAAGTCTACCGCTTCAGTAATGTGCCCACGGATTTGATGCATCTTCAACATTTACAGAGCTATATCTCTCTCATTTATATTCTGGAAATGAAGCCATTCATGGTGATAATTTGATTGCTGACAAATTTCATGAATATTTTGTAAGAATTGGGAAAGAAACAGCAAATTCCATTGTTTCTCCTGTTGATACTGTAGGAGGTAGAAATATTTTCAAAATAAATCCTCATTCAGTGTTTATCAGTGAGACTGATGAAAATGAAATACTTTATTGTTCACAAATGTAAAAACAAAAAATCAACTGACCAGAATGGTCACAATATGTTTATGGCCAAAAATATCATTGATTTTGTTGTCAAACCTTTTACCCACATATATAACATGTCACTGATGGCTGGAAAATTTCCCAAACGAATGAAGATGGCTAAGGTAATTCCTGTGCACAAATTTGGTGATAAACATGTATTTTCAAATTATAACCCAATATCTCTATTACCATAATTCTCAAAAACACTAGCGATATATTTGCCTTAAGACTAAACAATTTCATTGATAAGAACAGTGTACTTTGTGAACAGCAGTATGGTTTTTTGAAAAACCTGGACCACCTCACTGGCACTGATTGATTTTAGTGAACAGATCACACATGCAGCTGAAAATAAGGAACACACTATTGGGATATTTCTAGATTGACAAAAAGCATTTGATACCATTTACCACAAATTACTATTAAACAAACTGCAAAGATATGGTATCAGAGAAGTGGCCTTTGACTGGCTCTGTAGTTACCTGGATGACAGGTACAGGTACCAGTATGTACATGTAAACAACACACATTCATGTTTGTTAAAGGTAACGTGGTGTGCCACAAGGTTCAGTGCTTGGACCATTGCTGTTTATATTATATATAAATTATTTATGTTTTGTTTCCAAGTCACTGAAGTATATTTCATTTGCAAATGATACTTTTTTTGCAGTGGGGAAAATCTCAATCAGCTTCTGGCTATTGTGGAAAGAGAACTACCAATCATTAAAATGGGTTTATGCCAAGAAATTATATCTTCATCTCGGAAAAACTAAATGTACAGTGGGGACAATAATTATTGGGAAATGTAAAAATGTGCAAGTTCACCCATTTAAAAAGATAAGAGAGGTT
>JAQQAE010012497.1:0-13141 GCA_029823295.1 Pseudamia nigra | reverse complement strand
AGATCAAACATGCGAATCATTGGTATTTCGCTGTGGCGACGCCTGAGGGGAGCAGCCGAAAGGAGAAGAAGAAGATCTAAAAAAAAAAAGAAAAAAAAGATACGCTCTCCAGATTTTAGTCCACGTAAAGTACACCCACAAAGACACAGACACGGCCCACTTTCACTCAGTCCCTTCTTCATTACATCACATCATTATTACACAATAGATTTTAATTCAATCTCTCATAAGCCACTTAGGTAAGTACAGCACAAGCCAGTCTGATATGCATTCCTAAGCTTAAGTTTGGCTGAACAAAATGAGATGATTTCATCCTGCAGAACTGTTCTCTAATCTTAGAGACAAAACAAAATCGTTAAAGATAAGAAAAGGTTATGAGCAAAGACATTCATAAAAAGACAAGGAACCACGATTATTTATTTGTTAAAAAAAAGCCTCGAATGTGAAAGAAATATGTTTGAAGGAGAACGTGAAGCAATCAAAACTCCTTCAAAAATGATGATAAAAAATATTTACCTCATGTGCACGTACAGATGTGCAGTGTTAATTCACCGTTAATTAAATATCTATTTGCACACCTTTCCTTCAAGAGCCAATACAGTAATCTCTTTGAATCAACTCTACAAGAGGACAGAAAGAAAATATCCCAGCTCCCTGCGTCAAAAATCAACATGTCACATTTGTTCCGAGGACTCAATCTAAAACAAGAGGTAGAGCTATAAAAACACCACTTTCCTGCTACAGGAAAATGTTAATAAAGTATTTCAATTGATATCAAAATTCAGACGGATGATATTTATAGCTACATTTATATAAAAAGAGCAGAGAGGTACTCCATGCGAGGTTGGAGAGAGCTGCAGCAGGTAACCGTCAATAAGCAGTATAGTGTATGTTGGAGAAGTTGCATAGTCAGAATAATCAGTGAATGGATCAGAACATAGAAAAATGAAATGAAAAAAATGAGTGAAAGAAATGAAAAAATTAACAGAACATTATTAAAAAATGAAAAAGTCTGTTAGTGGGCTCTTTCTTTCACTTGGTGAAGCCTTGGAATCATGGTTTTTTGCAGTTCGACAAGAGGAAGAAGTGAAAGCGGTTAGTTGTCTCGCAGCTGATGCGGTGGACTCGCTCTACAGAGACGTCTCCGATCCTCTGCTCTTCCAGTAGAAGGAACCGTCATCGTCCGGGTCCATGTCTATTCTAATTTGAGGCACAGACTTCAGCGGACTCATCTCAGGGCTGAAACACAGGAGAACAGTTGTTCGGTCAACAGGCTGTAAAGTCACATCATAGATCCAGTCATGATTGTGCATACTAGTGGATTGTAGATATGACAATGTGATACAAGAACATCGGCAAAGAAGAAACCTTTAAAATAAAATAAGGGGGGGCCTTAAAGATGTACTAAAAATGAAGCTGTGGGATAAAACTGGAGTCATTGTTATTGTTACAATCCAAGGTTTAAGTAGGCATGATTCAGCTCGGGGGAAAAATACTGATTTCCACATATCGGAGGAGGTGGGCATGGCTTGTGAACTCGCCCTCATCAGTGTGACAGCGGGGCAGCTGTGTGAAGCGAAGTTGATTTGAATGGCTGTGTGGGAATTCAGACGAGAGGAGACAGACAAAGACCTGGAGAATGACAGTATCCGGAGAACATAGCTGAGACACCCTAAAAGGGGTTTTGACGTCAGCAGATCAACAGAGTGGAACCAGAGCTGAAAGAACTGAGCCACTGTTCTGCGGGAACGAAGCATCGAACTTTTAAATCACACATTGACACTGTTTATATATATTCACCTTTTAAAAACTCTGAACTATAAACCAGCGGACCCCTAGCGCTGGGAGAACCGAGACCAGAAGGAAGTGCGTGGTCCGGCCGGAGACGGGAGGCTGCGGACAGGGCTCATTGGAATCCAGATCCAGCCGTTGCATACACACACCTTCCTCCTCCGTAGGACAGGGCAAAACACATCACCCAGGGCTAGTATGAAACATAACTCAGGTCCTGAACACACGTAGCGTTCCATGAGGGTTTAGTTACGGGGATTTATCTTGGTAGCTTAGCGAAGGGGGCTCGGGCCTAGGTGTCTGGGAATGGAATCATAACATTTGTAAGCAAACTGGGAGGTGAATCGTAACAGTTATCATGACAGACTTTTAGTTTTATCAAAACGTATATTTTTCTTTTGTGTTTTGGTTTAATTTTCACTTGAAATTACACCTTTCATTTATTTGGTTTAATTCAGTGAAAGCCAGCGGAGGCTTTCACTGAATAAACAAAATAAGCAGTATTTAACAAAAGACAACAGACGCAGCTTTGTCCTGTTTCTTGGTTCACTTTGATGCATCTTTAACGTCATTTTCATCTTTCACATATTTTAGGATATTTTTGTCTATTTGTTTCATCGTCATCTTGTTGCATCTTTTCTCTATTGACATGTTTTAGAATGTCTTTGTCTTTTTGGGATGTTAACAGGATTTTTAACGTATTGCATCTTTTGAAGGATTTTGTCAACATCATATGTCTTGTGTCATTAATGTAATTCGTGTCCTTTATGTGTCGTTTTACATCATTTATTCTTGTGCCCGATATCCTCTTCCCTACAGGCGTCACACCTGCTTCCATCAGACCCTGTCTTCTGCATCTTCTTCTCCAACACAAACTAGCTGCATGTCCTCTTTCACCACATCCATAAATCTCCTCTTTGATCTTCTCAGCATCTTCATCTCTGCTACATCCAACTCCGCCTCCTGTCTTTTCATGAGTGCCACGGACCCCCAAACTGATCGAGAGATGGAATAGGGCCCCCCCCGTACTACATATATTGTATAATATTGTGCATAATATTAAACTTGGCCCAGTGCCACGTACTGTATACCCATACCTTGATGGACTGGGTGGCTGTAAACAAACTGCCCTGTAGGGGATTAATAAAATTTGAATAAATGTGCTATTATTTTGCTATTGTGTATTCAATACTAAGCCATATAATAATTCTTTTTACTTTGAACATGTGCAAGGTACTGTGCATAGGGTGGCTGTGCTAGTATCAGCGTTGTCTATCAACTGTACGCGCATACAAGCTATTCAAATTGACGTTTTATTTTAAACATGACTGTGAAAATGAGTGATGGGCTATCAGTGCCACTGCCATGCATTACCATATCTGACATCTCATATACAATGCTGAGTTATTAAAACAATGGACAGATTCATGTTTGTTTTTTTAAACATACTTGCAGTGCGACAGTGAACTCACGCCACTGTCTGATCCTGATGCGTAGCACACAACTTATCTGTCCTTATGTGTTGAGGTTGTTGAGCAGAGTTCTATCAGCTCAGGCTCTATTTGTTTTTCAGGTAGTTGAGTGAGGAAAATCCACTTCTGCAAAGATTTAAAGTCTCACAGACCCTTAGACCTCCCTGTTGACGACGTCTGGTCTCTATCATACATCACAGCCAGTCTCACTACCGCCTTGGAAACCTTTTCTTTGACTCTTTTGTCACTCCTGTCCATCCACTCCACCCTGCCTGTACTCGCTTCTTCACACTCTTCACCGGTCTGAACAGTTGACCCTAAGTACTTAAATTCATGTACCTTCCTCAGTTCTACTCCTTGTAACCTCACCGTTCCACTGGCTTCCATGTCACTCACACATGTATTAGTGTGTCTTGCTATGTCTGGCTTTTATTCCTTGTCTTCCAGCACATACCACCATCTATGCAGGTTTCCTTCAATCCGCTCTTCTTTTAAATAAGAAGTAAATCACAAAATTAAAGACTCATCTTGTTTTTTCATTTCGTACTATGCTGGCATCTTGTTGCATATTTTACATTTTAAGCTTTAGCGTCTTTTACATTATCGTTTGTTTGCATTGTTTTTCCTTGGTGGGTTTTGTTGTGTCTTTTTGTTCCTATACATTTAACATATGACAAAACCAAATTACAGTGAGGTTTTTCAACATTCATTCATGACTTAAAATCTGCCTTCAAATCTAAACCACTAAAATTTGACATTTATCATAGTAAATAATTGACTGACAGAAAAATGTTTCTTGTAATAACATTTCTAATTGTATCACCGTCTAGTTATTACAATATTTAGGTTCGGCCATAAAGTGGTTGTTAATATATGGACTGACATGGGAAACAAAATCATCACCATAAATGTCAGATTAGGGTCTGATGGTTTAAGGTCATCTGACCAAAGCAATTCATCTCCAGTCGTACTGAGAAAGGATTAGTTTAGCAGGAAAAGCAGAAACATGTCATCAGTTGCAGAGCATCGTTTTCATTCATACAACGTCCAGTGTCACTGAATCTGATGGACACACACTAAAACCGATCACTTTTCATCATGTGGATGACAGTAATATTATTCTGCATCTACATTTCAATTTTTTAATCCTGAGCATTTGTCCCTTATAAACACCAGCCAAATATAAGCTCAGAGAAAATTAAACAGGAGCAGGTACTTGACTTTCACAACATCTGTAGTTTACATGACTATAAATAATACTGTATGTGAACTAAAGCCAATCAGTGTGATCTCTGGAGCCAGAAAGCAGGTGAGATTAAAAAACAAAATCTTATAATGATTAAGGGGTAGAAAATGGATGGATGGATAATATACATAGTTTATCGAAATCACAGCTGTTTTTCACATGGTCCCAACACTAATCTCTTCCAAACAACACTTTGATCATTTCTGTTCAGACTGGTGTAAACCATATGCACTGATACAGGAACACATGTCACCCTGTGGATCCTGCTTATCAGCTTGACTTGTTTGTGTGTCAGAATGACAGAGAAATATTATCTTTTCTTGAGCGTCATCAATGTGGAGCTAAATACAGTATTTATTCAAAAAAGTAAAAAAGCTTGTTCAGCCTTGTAGGACAGATTGTCTTATCTGAAACCCAAGTAGTGGAGCTGCCAGTTTCAAAATAAAATTGCACACATTATGCACCATATGTTGTGCAGTAACTCTCTAGGGTATGTGTAGGTACAACTTGACAGGAGGTTCAGGTGGAGGCAAGGAGGAAGGGCCATAATTTTGGTGGCCAAAAGTGAAAGATCACCGTGGCCGCACATCTGTGGATTCCATCTCTAAATGTGAAGGAATTTCTTCAAATTCGGCACAAAGTTTCAAATAAAGTCAGAAAAGAACTCGTTAAATTTTGCAGGTTAAAGGTCAAGATCATGGTGATAAAAATGAGAACATTGCAGCAATTAAATACGACAATGATCGACCACTCAGAACTTTATGGTTTCTCATGACCGGGGCTGTTCAGTGAGGACAATGCAGAAGTAACTTTTAAGTTGTAATCCCACTGCTTGGCCACTGGGGAACCAATCGTCTGGCTCCAAGAAGTCTTATACAGATACATGTGAGATACATGTGATTTTATCTGAAAATACTAAACTAATAAATTTTTGTCATGAGTCATTATGGTCTCAAACATTTTATTTGGACCCTTTAATAAGTAACGTGATGGTCCATCTTGAACTTTTTGTTCCATTATTAAGATATTACTGCAAAATAATCCAACAAATCACTGCTGTGCTGGGGTTTGATTGACATTTCACTATAGCAACAGCTCGCTAGTGAAGTCGGACTGATTTGGACCTTCATATTTTCTACTTATTCAACATGTTCGTAGTTATACATGACATACGCTCGACTGCAGCCCTGGGTAAGTGCTAGCGGCTAATATTAGCTTCCCATGAGCCCCCTGGCATGAATGCTTTGAAAGCACTGTTCATGCCATTCGTCCAAATATGGTTACATCCTGATTTTGGCTCAAATATTGTATGCCGTCCAGGAAGTGACAACGCGATTGGCTTCAAAACGGCCCTTCAGAAACGAATGGATGACGTCACGGTCACATCCACCATTTTGAAAAGAAAAACTGTCAAACGACAGATCTTATTGTAGCCTTTTCCAACCCTTGTTGTTTTAGCAATATGGTGCTTCAAATTCAGTCTGAATGACTTCATGTTTGTTCAGTGCAGATGTTACATGTTAAAGATTAAAAGTTATCAAAACAGTGAAGGTTTGTTCCACTGTTGATTCAGGTGATTGACTGATACTTTATTGATTGACAATTTATTGATCCCACAAAAAGGGGAAATTCTTTGGATGTCTCATCATAAAACACAAAATAGTCAGAACTCATTCATTTTTGCTCTAATCAAAATCAAACTTCATATGTAACCATCGTTCTATGAACACAGCCACTTGATAATATTCATCCTGAATCATAGCGCCACCTACTGGAAATTAAAAGTCAGGCAATTGGGACAAGCTTTTTCCCAGTGGTGTGGGGTTTTTACCACAAAATAAATGATATATTTAAAACCTTTAATTTTTTAAACACATGAAATTTACAGCATTGTATGAAACAGATCATACAAGCCTCAATGAATACCAAGATATTATTCAAACTAACAGAATGTGTAAAAATGTGGGCCAGAACAACATTCAGACAGGAATGTGTACTGGGGTTTTAAAGACCTTGTGACGAGCTTTTCATATGTGATCACATTGGAAATGATTTGACAGGACAGATGTCTATAGAAAGTCTGAAGTCGGCAGCACAGTCACGCAGCAAGTAGCATTTCAGTCCAGTGATTAATATACACATATATACGAGACCTGAAAATGGCTGTGGGGCTGTAATAATCAACCCCGACTAATGGCACCCTCCTCAAGTTGGGGGGATCACCCGACAGCTGCCTGGTCCAAGTTGCGCGGGTGGGCGAGGGCCCGATCATCACTGCTTGCAGTTTTAATTTGCATTTATAGCCAACCACTGGACATAATGCATTTTCCAAACTGGTTTATGAGGTTATTTTAATCGTATTGTTCATTCATTTATTGATTTTTGTACATTTCATTTATAATTTTATTGATTTTCTTCAATATTTTGCTCATACTAGGTCCATTTTTTATTCTCGTTACATTTGTGCGTTTTTTTTTTTTTTTTGGTTCATGTTTTAAATAGTTTTTGCTCACTGTCTTGATTAATTTGTTCATATTCTGTTAATTTTTGGTGGCCATTATTTTTGCCATTTTGTTCACTTACGTACATTATAATTTTGTTCATTTTGGAATCACTGTCTGCATTATTTTGTTCATGTTTAGATTTATTTTTGTGAGTTGATTTTGTTTCAATTCAACTTTGTTTTATTCATTTAGATCATTTAGAGCTTATTGTGTTGACTTTCTTGATCATCTTGTTAATTTTTGTGCGTTGATTTTTTGTTCATTTCATGCTCACATTTGCTCAATGTGTTATTTTTTTCTGTGTTTTTCATTACATGTTAATTTTTTTAAACATCACTTTATTCATTTTGTTGATTTACTCTTGATTTAATCTTTGGGCATTTTGATATACATATCATATAATTTTACCTAAAAATTTATTTTATTTTGTAAATGACAGGATATAAGGAATGCACCTTGGTTGAAAAAAATCCCATTTTGGTTCCTCCCTGCCCTTCACTCTGATTAGTTGTTTGTTTTTTTCTGAATGATAGCATGGACAGGCCAATCAGAGTTCAGAGGGTGTGGATTATGCAAATGAAAGAGACATGTAGGGACTTTTGTGAAGGGAACCATGCCAAGAGCTGACCTGAGTCCAAGTGGGCGGGGCCCAGGCCTCAGGCTGAGGTGATTGACAGGAGATGTGACATCACATCTGAGGGAGAAGGTAAACTGCGGGTTTTCAGGCAGATTCAGCTGAACCTATCATCTCTGGACTGACTGTTTTGATACCACAACATTATTTAGGGGCCCAGGAATATATTTTATCATGTTAAAAAGCATAGAAATTAGATTTTTCATGGTATGTCTCGTATGGATTCTGTGTTAATTTTTATATATCTTATAAAACCATAAAAATTCTTCGTGCTCCAATAACAGTCTAGACTCTTGGGGACCACATTTGCATCCCACAGTGGCATGAAGTACCCACAGGTTGGTGTGGATTAAAGTTTTGGTCCCTACAGAGATAAACACACGCACACATCTCACCTGGACAGGTAGTTGGCCTGGTAGTAGCGCAGCTGCTCAGCACGACGTGTGTCGTTCAAGGAATGCAGGGGACTTCTCTCCTGTTAATGAGACACGAGACATTACTGTGGAAGCTGTTAATATGTGACTGCATGTTCTCCATAACTTGGCTTTAATGTTTAACATGAACCCCTGTGTTCTGAATGTGTAGTCAGCAGAATACAGGGCTGTGGATGCTTTTTAATATTTTATGTAGCCAAGGACTCCAGTCAATAAAATCTAAAGAGCTGAGACACCATGAGCTATTAAATCTTTTTATTATGTTGTACAATTACTAGATTTAGTCTAAAAAGACATAGAGTGGTGAAACATACATTAAACTGAGCTAAAAACCTAAAAAGGTATAATTCTAATTTTGTATTATACAAATGAAATAGTAGCTAATATTTACTTGTGGGAAGTTGGGAATATGATTGACTATCAATTTCCTGTATTAGTTATCGGTTTTTATTTTGGCTTAAATTTCTTACAAAGTTCATCATACAATAAATTTTAATTAATGAAGTATTTTCTAATGTACAGTACTGTGAAAATGCCTTCAGGCTTAGACCATTCACATGCACAAAAATGAATCAACATAATGCTAAAACTGTGATGGGAGTATTACTTGCAAATATCCACCTTTAGTTTGTTTTTTTAATGAGTTGATTAATAAAAATACAGAAAATGTACCCAGTGCAAACACATAAAAATCTGAACCGAATGGCTTCTACAGGTAAAAGTCCATATTTAGTGTGACGTCCATTCCTGTGGTGTGAAGTAACCCGTACAATAGGGATCACTTGACGTGTGCAGCTGAATGAAACCTGCTTAAAGTGAACCACATCTCACATTTTCTGACCCAAACAGTTCAAAACATTTTAAGTTCAAAGGGAGGTGACACTTAATACTTGAGAAGCTGAAATTTTCATTTCTATATTTCCTGTGTGTGTTCTGGTTGTAAAGTGCATGTGTAGGGTTATTTTAGTCTGATAAAATAACAAACCCAAGGAGGCCCTAAAACATGTGCATAGTACTGTGTATGCAATAAAAATGAAAAATATCTTATAGTCAAATTTTTGTCCAAATGAAATGAAATGAAACAAACAAAATACAATGCAATGTTTTTCATTTGTATTTAGTATTAACAATTAACTGGAAGGACTGTAAGCACTAACAAACAAATAAATGCCTTTTTTTTCTAATTAAACTGTTGAGGCTGCTGTGAAAAAAATTATGGATCTGGTGACCCCGACAAAAAATACAACAAACACATATTTAACATTATGTTAGATAGAGCATGCACATTAAAAGGAAGACATAAAATGAGTGCTATAAGGACACGTCATAAGGCTGAAGTTGAGAGAAAATTACAAAAGGATAGAAGCAGTATTAGTCACAGCAAGAAAAAGAAGACATGTCAGTGAGTGAGCAGAAGTCAAGTCATCAGAGGCTGGTTGAGGAAGCAGAGGACTCCAAAAGTTGAGGATGAAGAAAAGATTTCTATGTGAGGTTTTTTTCCCCTCCAGTGCTGCAGGAAGGCAGGGTCTACTCACTGTCGGAGGCCTTATCACCTAAGAAGGGCTCCTGCTCCATCATGTCCATGGGGATTTTAATGCTGGGGACATTTTCATTGTAAGGATAGTCAGACTGTAGGAGAAAGGACACACAGACTGAGATACTGCGTTATGTTTGGATGTAAATTGCAGCGTATGGGCACTTGTGTTTTCACCTGCAATTGAGTCTCACGTGCAACGTGCAAGCATAAGTGCTAAAAGTTAACAAAAACTCATGCTGGTGAACAAGCCAGTGTGGTCACCACCTACAGAGCGTGTTTAAAACTATAAGTGCTGCCTACTGGAGATAAAGGGCAATAATGTCTAGGTTTTTAATAAATCCAGTAGAGAAGAATAAGTTTTATTGCAGTGTTTCTCATGTGCGTGTAGGTAAAAATCAAATAAACCATTGCATTATTTTTGATATATATTTTGAGCTTTTTTGCACAGTCTTATGCAAAAAGATGGGTGATGGGAATTCCTCATAAATGTACCACCAAGTCCAATAATAAATCAGAGCAGACATTTCCAAAGAATACAATTTTTGAAATTAATTCAATTCAATATTATTTGTATAGCGCCAATTTTAATTGCCGATTATCTCTAGGCGCTTCACAATTCAATTGAATAAAGTATGAATAGAAACATAATATAATGATTTACGAATGGTCAAACTGATGAACTTCATTGTTTTGTAAATATTCATGAATACCGGTGTTCATTCATTTTGAATTCAATACCTGCAAGTAAGTGGCAAGGCTGAAAACCAACACTGAATGCCCATGAAACACCAACATCACTGTGTAAAGGACATGACCACTTGGGCTAAGGAACACTTAAGAAAACCACAGTTCATCTCTACATCTACAAGTACAAGTTAAAACTCTACCATGGAAAGTGACAGACATACATGTACAGTATATAAATAACAGCCAGACACGCTGCTGTTTCTCTGGACCCGAGTTCATTTGAGATGGACTAATGCAAAGTGGAAAAGTGTCCATATTTACAATTGTTTTTGGAAATCATGGCCCTCGTGTCCTCTGGGATCAAGAGGAAAAGGACTATCCAGATTGTTATCAGCGCCTGGAGTTTGAAAATGTGTGATGCATTATGAAGAACAAAATATGGCTCTGGAGAATGTTGAGCAACTCAAGTCGTACATCAAGCGATGGGATACAATTCACCTACAAAGCTTCAACAGTTAGTGTCCTCACTTCCTAAAGGAAAGTAGAAAACATGACCCTGTCCCAGCTCTAATGGAACATGTTGCAAGCATCAAATTCAAAATGACTGAATATTTGCAAAAATAAATAAAGTTGATCAGTTTGAAAATGAAATATCTTGATTTTGCAGTGAATTTGTGTATTGTATAGTATTTGCGAATCACTGCATTCTGTTTTCATTCACATTGTATTTATGTTTTACACATCGTGCCAACCTTGCTAAAATTGTACTTTGTACATCTTAATGTTTTCAGAGGAGTCTTTTCTCCCTCATGATGGATTTTGATAAGTTTAGGTACCACCTGCTCCTTAGGTGCACATGTAAACATCCTTCTCAGTGTCCAGAATCACACCAATACAAATCCACAGATGCTGCAGTTGTGCTCCCTAACTTATAACAATGTTCCTCTTTACCTAATTCTCAGATATTTATGAGGACCAGGGCTTCCGTGATATTGGAACAATTCTGCAGCAACTAGCAGCCACGGAAAAAACTTCTTTCAATATTCTAGTTTGTTCTGTTTGTAATAACAAAGCACTTACGTCCTCAGCATCGCTGTCTATACTGCCCCGCTTTTTCTTCTTCTCATCCTCCTTCTTCTTCTTGTCCTTCTCTGGGATGACATCGTCCAGGAAGCTGAGGTCATGCTGGGAAAACACGTAGTCCATGGCCTTTCTGACAGCGACCAGGGCCAGAATCTGAATGCAGCAGAGAGAGTTGTTCAAGGCCACGAAAGGAATTTTTTTGCCGTCTGGATTTTTAAGGCTTTGTCATATGGACTTTATAACCTCTTTATAACCTTTTTACAGTAAATATGCAATACACTTTGTCTCACTATGAGTAAGAGAAAATCACTTCAGAAAGCAGCTTCAAAAACAGGTTTGCAAATGCTTCACAGTCACAAATAATGACAGAACCGAGTAAACACAACAAGTGCAGGCGAACAATAAAATGGATAATTATACAATATGCATCGTTATTCACATCATAAAGTAATTTAGGAAATAAAATAATGTTGAGTAGTCATAGTTTGGGGATGCAATTTTCAAAGACACTCAAGTCACAAAATTATATAATTAGCTTTAAATGCTACCAGCCCATAACCTCTCATCAAAGATACCAGACTCCTCTGAAAAAAAAGGGTATTTTAGCTCAAAGAACACTAGGGTTCTTGTTCTCCCATGGCCTTGATGTTTTACAGCGTTGAGTGAAGACAAACTAGTAAACAAACTAGCCAGTTATAGATCTACAACTCCACTGTTCTCCGTTCAGCAGGCTCAAATTACTGAGAGTGGGATAGCACTATAGCTCTTTTAGCTCATTAAAGCAATACATCAGAACAAGGATGAAATCAATATATATACATGTATATATATAGGATTTTGTAATTGATGGCCTGTTGGCAATGTGGACCAAGAATTATTGCTCAATATGAACATGTGACTGTTAATGGAAACCAGAAAACAAACCCAAGGAGCGTCAAAGCTTAATTGTGATATTAATCATCATGAAACCAGAGATGTAAACACGAACATTTATGTCAATATCGTGTATGACCACCATTTACATAGAGCAGTACATCCACTCTGTGAGGCATAGAATTGATGAGGCTATTGATTTTCCTCGGAGGAATCCATAGGCACACTTTCTGCAGAACAGTACAGAACTGCACCAGTGTCACAAGTGGTGGTATCAATGTCTTCATGCTGTAGGTAGGCAAAGTACTGTGCTACAGCCGTCAGTGCACTTCCAGTCAGCAGTGTACCAATAGCCTGTTCACACTGGTTTGCACTTAAACGGGGCATAATGACGAGTGATGATAACTGCCTTGTTTTTATAGCCAGTGGTCACTGTGTGAGAAATAGAAATTAAAGTCACTTAAAATCAGTTAAAGTCAAGAGTATATACACTGTATACAGATGTGGTTAAAATTCTTGGTACCTCTCTGCAAATGACAGAAAAACCCAAAATGGTCACAGAAATAACTGGAATCTGACAAAAGTAGTAATAAATAAAAGTTTCATGAAAATTAACTAATGAAAATCAGACATTGCTTTTGAATTGTAGTTCAACAGAATTATTTTTTAAAAAAAACAAACTCATAAAATGGGCCTTGACAAAAATGATGGTACCCCTAGAAAAGACTATATAATTTGACCATAAGGACATGTTCAACCAAGGTGTGTCCTCTAATTAACATCACAGCTGTCTTCAAACTTGAAATCAGTCAGTCGGCCTATTTAAAGGGTGACAAGTAGTCACTGTGCTGTTTGGTGACATGATGTGAACCACATTTAA
>JAQQAE010012496.1:0-13141 GCA_029823295.1 Pseudamia nigra | reverse complement strand
TATTGTCATTTCCATTTTACATGTAAGTATGATTTAAACAAGAATAGCAACCAAAAAAATTTGATACAACTCACTGGTAAGTGGCGCTATTTGAGCTATTTTTAGAGCAGGCCGGTGGGCGACTCATGTGGTCCTTAGGGGCACCGTGTTGGTGACCCCTGGTTTAGAGTAAGAAGTTTATATGTAAAAATATTTGTCCTTAGTAGATGGGCTTTCAAATCAAAAAACTCAATTTTAGTTAATTTATACTGTAATAGAAGTTTGACACTAGTCAGTGACTGTGTATAGATGTGCACAGCAGTCTTGTGTTTTCCCATTACCCCAAAAAAGACAAAATTGGGAATACAGTACTCTATTTACATGAGCTGTGAGAATGAATCTTCCACTAATATTCCTGTTCACATGCAGCTATTCATACCTGAATTATAAATGGGGGTTTTCACTGGTGACAGAATCCACTGGGTGAATTCATCCTCTCTGTGTCATTTCTTCAAACACTGTCCTGAAAAAGTAAAGTTACAGATATTTGTTCAGAAAATGACTGTTTTGAAGTAGGTGTGTTTTCCCTCTGATCAGCACTGTGGACTTTACCCTGAAATGTCCATCTGTATACCAGAGAGAATCTTTGTCTCCAACACAGTTGACATGAACCTCCTAATGAGACACATTTTCTGAATATCCTGTTTACAAGTCCAAACAACCAGGATAATATCTTCATATCCCATAAGTCGGAAAACACTCCATTCCATCCCGGAAATAGATGTAATTCTGAATATCCAACTAGAATATTTGCTGTTTACATAAGAGCAATCAAATTCAGAGTATTCTTTTTTTTTGGAATAATAGGGGAATACCAATGCACATGTAATTAAAATAGAGATCTAATCATCTGTAACATATTTTATTGAAGAAGTAACCCAACCCTGCATGCACAGATATTTTTGTACCACGAGTGTGAGTATTATGACATTAATAACGAATATAGTGCACATAAAAATACCCAAACAATAACCAAACAAGAGAGGCAGACTGGACAGATGTAATTCCACTTTGTTGCGAATACACACAGAGAATATATGAATGTCATACAGCAGTTCGGTGACTTAACAAGTTGGACTCATGTTTTTTTTTTTTTTTCCCAACAATTGCTTTGTAGCTGATAAAGTTGATTTCAAAGACAGTACAGTCTATTATATTCTATTATTAGGCTCAGGATGAACAGCTTTTATGTGAAAAGGAAATACAAATTAGTGGAAAAAAAAAGCAATTCTGAAATTACAAACTTAAGGCGAGGAACATCCTTTAGTTTTGGTGGATTGAAATAAAATATGCTCTATTAACTGCAACAATTTTGATCGCTAAATCATTTTTGAACAATAGAGAAAAATGTGTTATTTCTGCCTTTGAAACGTTAACATCTTCTGCTTTCTTTATAAAGAATGAGTTATTTTCTAGCCCGCTGGTGTTAACATTTTTCAGACTGTGATGAAAAGCATGACTAAGTATGTAAAATAACTAATGTCACAGATCTAGTTTTGCTGAATTTGTATCAGTATTACAGAAAACATCACAGAAGTGCTGAATATGTGAACTGATCCGGTATGAGATCTTGGGTGTATGTACTGTACGTTGTAGAATGTGCATATTCAGAGACAGGTGTGCAGATTTGAGCTACTGTCAGGTCCAATCTTCTCCATTTACAGAGGTTTCAAATACTTTCCCTCAAAGATCCAAATGGGAAAAGTCCAGGTACTGTCCACATCTTTGACAAATACAGACATATCACCACCATCAATAGCATGGGTTTACAGACTTGGGATGTTTCTGGGCCGAATCTTGTCTGTTTACTGCAGTATAATAAAAAGTATCTGTCAAAGATCCGACAGGTAAACCTCGGAATATTGCTGCATTTTTGACAAATGCAAACATATTGCCACCTTGGAAAGTCCTTCTTTTCTACTGTGTACTTTCATTCCAGTGTTTCCTCTTTTATCACAGAAAACTGAATATGTGTGGACTGTGAACCAAATGAGACATTTCAGGATGCCCCTTTGGGCTTTGAGATGGCCTTTTCTGACATTTTTAGACCAAATAATTTATTGGTTAATCAAGAATATACAGAATTCTCTCTCCAGTTGTGGATACTTGGGAACACTTTGATAACTTTGTATATCCTTGTACTGCTTTGTGTCCATCAACAATTTTTCTTCTTAGATGTAAACTTTTTTTTGGACATCGTGCTTTTACAAGTGATGCCTCAATTCCTTTCTGAAGTGAATATTGGATAAATGTTCAATTATAACTTCAGTTTACACACAGACCTTTACTCAGTGAAAGAGTGGTGGTTTGTGCTATGCCTTAATAAAAAGGTCAGCTCTTCCCTAATTCTGTTTCTCTTTCCAAATAAAGACTAGAAAGCACTGAGAGAGCAGCTCAGTTTCTCTTCATAGTAGGATATGACAATGAAAACAAATAATAAAGCTATACAAATGGTCAATTTTAATGTTATTTTATTAGGAGTTCAGTCGATATTTAGGAAAAATAAAATGGGTGTTTAAATTTCTAAATATGTGTACAGTATACTGTATGTCTGTGTTTCTAATGTTTTTAATATCTAAAGGATTTTGTGCTACTTTTATGTATGAAAAGTGCTCTCCAAATAAAATTCAATTTTACTTGATATCTGAAATATTGCTCAATTTTCTTGGTGTTATTTGTGGCGTTACAAGTTCAAATGTTGTAGTTGGTGAAGAATCCTTTGAAAATCTCCCAGATCCAGATCACTCCCAGAATCTAATTAACTGGTCTTTGTGCCATTTCTGACCTATCCTGAAAATTTCATCCAAATCTGTTCATAACTTTTCAAGTTATGCTGTGAACAAACCGATAGTTTCTAAATGAAATTAGCATGCTTTGAAATGCTGACACAAAATTGATCCATCTTATCTAAAGAAAACTCTGTGATTGGGGGTGACAAATGCACATTTTACAAATATTGAGGGGGACAAATCTCACACATCCCACGCCGGAAATCTACTGTACATCTATTCATGGGGGCTAATAATTTTCACCTCAACTGTAACTGACTTTGTAATAATTGTTTGCTGCAGCCCTTGATATGAAGATTGTGCAGTATTTGTGACAGGCTTTTTTGTGGATCAAGAGAAGAGTCTATACTGTCTGTGCTGCTACAATGCAGTGCTTTAAATGGGAGCCACAATCAGCCACAATACTCATTGTAAATCAGCTCTGAGGTTCAATTCTTCCCTTTTAACAAGAATCTCTTAAGTGGAGGCCTAAGGAGACATAAATGTTATCTTTTTAGTCTGTTTGATTGCTGTATGTCAAAATGGAACATAAGGGGTTATGATACTGTATGTGATTGTGAGAGAGCTACATCCCTGACATTTGTCCTTTGGATTCCTCCATTACTATCATCAGGCATCTTCACTGAACCCTTCACTGATGCTTTTCCCTCTCCTTTTATTGCACATACAGTACACTGCATCTGATGATTCGAAGAAATTGTCTTTCAGTCACACTATACTCCAGTGCCTTTTGGTTCCTCAATTCTAGACAGAAGACGTGCTGCATTTGTTTGCTTTTTAAGAGAAGGTTGCAACAGGTCCACATGTCCAGGAAGTGGGCATTTTTTCAGATGTTGATATAAGGTTTGCTGATTCTGTCAAAAATGTGGGGGGGGGGGCTACATTTTAACGTAGCATCTGCCAAGAAGCTAAGATGCAATATGGAGCTTTGATGCAGGGTAAATATGGATCCTCATAATCCCTGGTATAATTAGTCACTATCATTTAGAGAAATTAGGATATGTCATAGTGAATCTGCTAATGTTCCAACAGACAATGTGATTTGGAACTGTGCATCCTTTCAGTTTACACTTATTTTTCATGACAACATTTTGAGTGATCGTACAGTTAATAGTCAGTTGATTGACAGGTGCAGTACTGTGCTGCAGACTGCAACATCCTGCACATCTCAGTTTGAGTTTATGCATTCATGTAGTGTATATATGTACGTATATATGCATTCATTGTATTTATGTTTAAATACTGTTTTTGCTCTGGTTTTTCATCATAGGAGAAAGATGATGGCAGCCCTGGTGATCTGTTGGTGAAACAAGACCAGAAGGACCAGGCCACAGTTCAGGCCACAGACAGCTACGCCCAGAGGGTCAGCATCGATGACAAGTTCAGCCTCCTCATCAGCCAGGCAACGCTACAAGACCAAAGGACCTTCACCTGCATGGTGGTGTCAGCTACCAACCTCATGGAGTACCCAGTCTCCGTTATTGTTCACAGTGAGCAAAACTGTTTTCATTACAAATGAACTGTCATAAATTAAATCATTCGGGACATCATATTTCAAGCACGTTGTGTTGTTTTTGTGCTGATTCTTAATTTAGCTGAAGATCTTTGTTTCTCTTGAAGAAAACAAGTCAGAGAGGATTATTTCAAATTTAAATACCCATGCAAATGCTTCTTTCAAGACTGCTCCTGAAGCTATTTTGCATCAATAGTTTATATTTAAAACATTGTGTTGCATTTTCAGTCCTGTGCTTTTTTACTCCAACTCATAGTGCTTATGTAATTAATACATATGGCAATTTGCACTTTGCATATCTTAATTTTTTGTCAAATACAGTGTGCTGTGTAGTCTGATCTGTTGAGCAGAGAACAACTTACAAATAGCTACAAGCTGCTGAAAGTCACTGATGTAATATTTACAGAAAGTCATTAGCCCTCACTAATTAGCCAAAAGCTGAAAACAATTACATTTGTATTTCTTATATAAAGATATGTGACTGATTTCCAGAGACAGTTTAGCTAACAAACCACTCTGCATTAATTGCATTCAAACTCAATTTTATTCACAGTGCTTTTGTCTCTTTTGTTTTCTCTCATGCTTAAGGAAATATAGTTCAGAATCTGAATTTTACTCCACTAAACTGCCCATGTATCACCTACTAATGAGTTTTGCAAAACCAACCGTGAAATAGGACACGAAGAGAGTAGCTCAATAGGCCTTAGAGAGAATATTAGGTTGTAGTTAACAGAGGGCATGTTGAAATTATGTCCTACAGCCTGAATATTAACCACAAAATAAGTTTTCAGCTAAGCGTTGTTAGATGAACAATGCCCATCACTGTCAGGGAAATACTTCTGGGTGCATTTGCACATTGAATCACAGTCCTGCACACAAGTCTAAAAATACTGACCTGTGAAGAAAAGAAAGGCCCTTAGAACTTAGAACTGTTATGAGCCCAAAGCCTGATTCTGTATTTTTGTTTGCAGAGAAACCATCATCAGTTGAGATTATGGATAAGGCTGAAGTGCTGCAGAAAGACAAACCAACAATGGTAAGAATGACGCACACTGTTCTGGATGTAAATATTTATCATTGTTGAGGACTGCCCACTGTCTGTCTGGTTTAGCTATTGAAGATACATCCTCAACACACTCCACACATGATATGGAGAAAAGTCAAGGAGGGATTGCATGAGTTACCTTTGAGGTCTGTGTCTGGAGCAAACAAGACACTGACATACTGTATAATTCACACAGGTCAAACAGCCTGAGGCATTACAGGGAGGAGAGGAATAACAGAAACAAGTCTAAGGTTTTGCCAGATTTTGTCCCTATTTTAGTCTTATTTGTGTGCTTATTTATAAACATATCAAATAACTGATGGATTCCTGTAATTCCATCATTTCTCCTATAAACAAATCACTACTGTAGTGGACAAAATTGACAAAAGTGATAAATCGACTACAGCGCTATGAAAACATAGGGTGTGTCGCTGTTGTGGCTATTTTAACAAACTCTTATGCTTGCTTGCTCAAGGACTAACATTTCGGATTTAATAGGCAAATTATAAGCAGCACTCTCTTATTTTAATGAACAGCCACATTCCTGTTTGCTTAATGACCTGCAATTTTGTGTAAAACGTAGCTCATTCATACAAAAAGCACCCATCAAGAAAGCACTTCAGACAATCAAAATGCTGTTTCTGTCATTACACTGCTATATTAGACCAACTGAACAAACTCCTATATGCCCTTGGCCTTGAAATGTTCTTGTCTTTTTATGTTACATGTGTTTGTAATGTGCTTCATCCAGAGAGCACCTCAAATAAATTAATTTGAGTCTGGAAATGCTGCTACTTGAATGTTTTTCTACATTCTGGAAATGCATTATGGAAATAAATGTAACTTTGTAAGGGTATAAAAAATGGTCACTTTGATTGATTTTTTATTTTAAGTAAGTCCCAAGGCTCCACAAGATAATTTCCACTTTCCACTTAAATAAACTGAAGCCAGTAGCACACAGGATCTTTTGTTAAATTGTTCAGCAGTAATTTAAATGTGTATTTAATAGGATAAAACATGTACAGCTATGAGTATGGCTTTTTAAGTAGAGGCCGCTTAATGGAGGAGATGACATGATTTACAGGGAGTCAAATTCTCCACTGCTGTAAACTAATAACAGTGACAGAGGGTTTTTGGTTTCATCACACACTCTCAAGCTGCTGAATGCCCTCAGGTCTTCACCAACTCTTGGCTATGAACAGCTAATTGCATTTGCAGCATGTGTCTGTGAGTAGATTCTATATTTTCTGTGCTCTTGACCATAAATACAGAGTGGGTTGTTGCATTACGTAATTTCTTTTCCAGCTTATTAGTTGGTTAACCATTAAATTCTGTTCTGTGCTGGATTTAACACAATTGAGAATTTGTTAACAGCACAGGAACCACACAAAACAAAGCAAAGGTGCATCAAATGTAAACATGCCACATACTGTATGTTTTATATGTAGCTAAAAGAGTCTGGAATCAAATTAAGCTACAAGAAACTAATGAATCCACAGAAAACATAATATTATGATTGTAAATATGTCAGACTTTCAGAATGTCAGTTAAAAGTCATCATCTTTATTTTATGTTTTCATGTCTTAAGTATAGTAGGACATGATATTGCATGATAGGAGATGCATGCTTTCATCCCCAAACGAGTGGTGTAAAACCTAAAAGAGACACACCTTTCTTGCTTTCTGAAATATGAATTAAGGATTAGTGCTCATAGTTAATCACACCACAATTGTAAAATCACAATATAAGCCGGTACAATTATATAATCACCAAAGGAATAAAAAAAAAAATCACAATTTAAAAGTTCAGATTTAGGAGGTTTGTGAGTGATCTAATTTGTGAGGTAAATCTCTGTTATCTGGTGAAAGGTTGGGGATAAAACATGCAAAAGGAAAGTCACAAGTTGCTTTTGTTCTTGTATATAAGTTTTTGTATTTTTATGCCAGTTTATTTTTTTCCTCTTCTTATTGAGTATCATAATGTATTTTCCTTGACAACCAAGCAAATTAACTCAAATCACAATTGCAGAATTATCCAGAAAAATAGTATTGTGATTTTTTTGCCAAAGCGTAGAGCCCTTTGTGATATAGGTTAAAATCATGTTATCTAGGTATATGGTACATTTAGAGGGCTCCAGTTGAAAAAACACAAACCTGGTCTACTATCATAGTCTTACTTTAATTGAAGTCTTTATGCTCATTAAATTTGTGCAGACAACTGTAATAACATAATTATAGAAAAGGGAACTTTAACAGTTACAGCAACAACTTGACTTTATCACCTTTTAAGAATTAATCAACTATTTATTTATGCCACAGAGGCTACTTGCACAAATAGTACAAACAGGGATATTAAAGATGTCCGTGTATCATTCGTTCATTCCATTTTCCATTTAAAACAAAAACTCGAACGGTAAAGGGACTCATTTTTTTTCCAGTTTTTTCCAAAGCCAAAATAAAACAACATAGCTTTGTATCTTTAAACCGTCCGTGGCATGCTCTTTTACAGCAGTTTCATTTTAGTCTTGGGTACCCCTACAATACCTTTGCACCCATTATTACCCAAAATAGTTTATAAGTAATGTATTTCAGAACTAAAACACATTACACACAGATTACAAGATGGAGCCCTCCTCCTGAAACGACTGGATTGTCTTATTTGGATTAGCAGGAGTTTAGCTTTGTAGCTTCACCGCTCTTCAACATAAACAGTAGAAGTCCATTCAGGGTTGGTGTTAAATGTAAGCTTAAGTAACTTGAAGTTTCTGAGCACGCTACCAAGAAGCAGATGAACAGTGAACAAATGTTACTATCGCTATTACTGTTATTAGTGAGGTTCTCGAGCCATGTGGTCACAATTGCCACTGCTTCAGTGGGTCGGATTCAAGTGGAGCTGCCCGCTTGCAGAGCTGAGCCATGTGGTGTTTGAGCCACAATAGACACAATACACAATATTACTTACCTCTATATCTATCTATACACCCAACCACCCGCCCACCCATCCATCTGTCCTCCGTCCATCCATACAGCCATCCATCCAATCACAAAAATCCAAAATGGCTTGTTTTTCTTGGTGTCCATCTTATTGTGTGGATTTCGCAGTCCTGTTAGCATTGAGTATGTGTTTATTCCACAGGTTCAATTTTACATAGAAACCTCAAAATCCCAAAAGATGGATTTTCACAGTATGGATCCATTAAATAAAAGATGTAATGGAGACATGCATTAAACCCTCATTGAGGCTTAAGCATTGCGCTTTTTAATACAGTGCTTAATCCATTAAAAATAACTAAAATGTAAACAGAAGACAATAAAATATGCAAAATAAGTACAGTGGTACCCTGTCTTACGAGTTTAATCCGTTCTGGCGTCACGCTCATGACACGAAAAACTCCTGAGACGGACCGGTTTTCCGGAATACATGTAAAACCAATTACTGTAATCCGTTCCGAGACCCACGAAAACTCCCATATACAGTATGTAAACACACCGGTATGTACACATATATTCATTATTATTATTTGAAAAGGAAGTTATGTTAATTATCTGAAAAGGAATGCATGAAAATAGTTCTAAAAATGATTTATAAATGATTTACCTTGGAGACAGAGACAGCTGCAGGCAAAGGAGGCTTGATGGACGCACACAGACCAAATGGCAGTTTCTTCTCCTCGGCAGTGATGAATGTCCTCCGTCACAATTGAGCACTTGTTGAGAAAGTGATGTCCGTTGTTGAGGAAGCTTAGCAAACTCTTCAGCAGCTATTCGTTCGGAACTAGGCACCTGGTGGAGGCACTTCGACTGTACGGTATTCCTTTGCCAAGTCGGTTACTCATGTTTTAGGTCCCATGATGAAAAAATACAAAACTAAGCACTATTTCAGGTGAAAAAAGGCACAAATATGAAGCACAATACAGCCAGTTGTGAGCAGCCGGTTGTGAGCAGTGCAGAGCGCGAGGCAGTGTGCGCACTCTCTGGACCTCTTTTCCTTGTAACCCAAGCTTTTGCTTGTGAGCCGGTGCAAAATTTTGCCCAACGTCTCACTCGTAACGCGAAAAAATCATATGTTGATGTACTCATAAGATGGGGTACCACCGTACATACAATCTATTTAACTAAACAAGTGATAAGTGAAGTGAGATTAAAAACCTACTAATTCCTCCAGCTACAATTCTGCAAATGATGTAAATTTAGAGAAAATCA
Source organism: Pseudamia nigra (assembly GCA_029823295.1). Lineage (NCBI taxonomy): Eukaryota > Metazoa > Chordata > Actinopteri > Kurtiformes > Apogonidae > Pseudamia > Pseudamia nigra. The sequence continues at coordinate 3,553 of JAQQAE010012496.1, read as the reverse complement.
GACACACGTAATGGCTTTTTTGTCATGTTAGTGGTGATGATGGGTTTCAGTCACATTTTCTGGCCCAGTTGTTACACATTAGCGCTTACAGAGCTAATTTTTCAAAAGGAGCTTCAGTGTTGTGGCTCACCGACGTGCAAAACCACACCAGACGTCAGAATGAGACGGCATGTGCACAAGAACAATGTGTATGTTTTGAATCCTAACGCGCTTTGATTCATAGTTAAACACCTAGTCCTGCAAGAACATCGCTCCACATCTTTTCTGGTTTATTTTCCTTTCCTGAGCACACCTTCACTTTCACTGCAGTTGAGTGAGCCACGGAAAAAAGAGAAAAGTTTTGAAAAGCTGTGGGCAGCACATTCACAGCGGTCATCTGCCTCCTCTCTCTCTCTAGCAAGCAATGCACATTTTTTTTACACCACATGCAGCATATACACATTTATTATGGATCAAGTGAGTACTGCTTCTTCTACTGGTATTCTCACCTAAAAATTCAGGTGCTATTGAACAGCTTTGAGCATTCTGTAGTGAGTGGAGAGTGAGAGAGACAGGGAGAAATGTAGGTAATAAGAGACGGAGGGGAAAAATGGGAGTGGAAGAAGGGGATTTCAGTTTTGATAAGTTGCGAGAAGGATGATGGAGGGCACCATTGCTTCATACCCTAGCAGAATTACAAATTAGATGAAGATGTCACATTGAGAAGTGAAAGTAGTTGGACTGTACCACCACAGCCCTGTAACAGAGCAGAGGTCGCATTTCCATATGGTTGCAGAAATCAACCATTGGCTTCTGTTTTCAATTAAAAAATGAACCCATATGTGCCGCTCAATTCATGTCAGATGATTCACAAATGAGAAAAGACATACATGTTGCTCTTGCTTTCTTTTAAAGGCTGCACGTTCTCAAGGACACAGGAATCCAACATAATATTGTCCATGCAAACGACTTGTGGAGGAGAATCAGACATCAAAGTAACAGCTGTTGTGTTGCAGAGTAAATCCAACACGGTTCTGTTTTGTTTTATCAGGCTCATTAGCTGTTTTGGTAATCAATTACATTCCCCACTGTTTAAATACAAATGTTTTCTTGCTTTTCTGTTTTGAGTAATTGCAAATTGAATAATCGCTTATTGACTTTGAATTATAATAGGAAATGCATTGTTAATTCAGGAAGCAGTGGGGATTTCACAAAAAAAACATTATTCTTTATTTTGGGAAAATCAAATTATCTATTTTGTTTGCTAAGTTTGTACAAAACTGATGGATTTTTAAGCTCTGTGCAGGGCATCCGCAGGTCTGAAAGTGATCTGAAAATGTTCTGTTCGGTTTATATTGATTTTCATGAATCGTTTCTTCATTTTCTTTGTTATTTTTGTAAAGTATTTGGGCAATTTCTGTTTATTTTGTTGAATATTTTTTGTTCATATTTGTTCATTTGGTGGAATATTATGTTCAGTTTTCTTAATTTTTTTCAATATTTGTAATTTTTGTTAATGTTACTGATTATTTTGTCAGTTTTTGTTCATATTGTGGAATATGTTGTTCTGTTCTGTGAATTATTTCGGCCATTTTTGTATATTTTGTTGATTATTTTGTTGGTTCTTGTTCATTTTGTTGATTATTTTGCACATTTTTGTTCAATTTGTGAAATATTTTGCAGTATTTTGCACATTTGTGCATTTTTCTGTATTTTTTCAATTTAACATTGTTTTTGTATTTTGTTCTTTTACATCATCACCATCATTTCAGTGTCTTTTTACATCTTTTTTTATTTTAAAATGCATTAACTGTCAGTCTCAAATTGGTTATAAATGAGCACAAAAAGCATTAAATTATAGCATCTGATCTGTAGACACCCCGTTTGTGTGTTCTTGCAGGTGTGTGTTTGTGTCATGTGTGATTTGCTGAGATGTTGTGGCTTTCTGCTCCGTGCTTTGACAAATTTTGCATCAAAGTGCCTCGGCCAGGCTAATTGACTGAAAGTGACAGATGAGTGGGGAAAAAAGGTGCTATTTCTCCACTGTTTTCTTCAGGAGTCACTGAAGCTGCATCTGCATTCTCTCAGAAGCTTTCTACATGGGCTGTAGGGTTATTAAAGACGAGTGAGGCATCTGAAGTGTGAACAAACAGATAATTTTATACCTGCAATTAATTCCACTGTGGAATGTGTCTCTGTGACTTGTCCCTATAGAGCAGTTATTTTAGTTTCAAATGAAACTTTATATTAAATTTCTCAGTTCATATTTATTTTCAGCCTTTTCTGTAGTTTTTTTTACATGTGTACTGTAAGTAGAGGAATTGACTTGTTATAGGTCAATTTTGCTTGATTTCAGTGTGTGATGAGGAAAACCTTGATTTATTGGAACTAACAACTGCTGAATGGAAAGACTTCATAAGGTCATTCGTGATTAACAAAACCATTACTTGTCAATGAACAGAGCCATTTCCTTAGAAATTACACTGCCTAGCCAAAAAAAAGTCAGCACCTGGATTTAACTAAGCAAATAGGTAAGAGCCTTCCACTGGAAAATTATTGCATGGGTGAGTATGTTTCAGCTGGCAACAAGTTGTTTAACCCTAACTGACGCAGTGAGGGGCGACACGGTGGGGCAGTGGCACCAGTAGCACTCGTGCCACACAGCTAGAAGGTCCTGGGTTCAATCCCAACACCGGGTGGTGGGGCCTTTCTCTGTGGAGTTTGCATGTTCTCTCCATGTCTGCATGGGTTCTCTCCAGCTTCTCCTACAACCAAAAACCAAAAACATGCACTAGGGATCAGGTGAATTGGTGACTCTAAATTGTCCATAGGCATGAATGTGAGTGTCTCTATGTGTCAGCCCTGCAATGAACTGGCGACTCGTCCAGGGTGTACCCTGCCTTCACCCTAAGTCAGCTGGGATAGGCTCCAGCACCCCCCAACCCTTGCGAGGATTAAGGGGTACAAAATGGATGGATGGATGATGCGGTGAGTAGCTTCTCATTTCTTAACAACCATGTCGAAAGACACATCCTGTGGTTGTGGAAAAGATGTTAATCTGCTTCAGAAGGGCCAAATTATTGGCATGCATCAAGCAAAGAACACATCTAAGGAGATCACTGAAACTACTCAAATTGAGTTAAGAACTGTCCAATGTATTATTAAAACTGGAGGGATAGTGGGGACCATCATCATTGAGAAAGAAATGTGGTCAGAAAAAAATCTTAAATGATGGTGATCACTTAAACATTTGGTGAAATCAAAAGATAAAAAACAACAGTAGAACTCAGGGCTGTGTTTAACAGTGAAAGTAAGAGCATTTCCAAACACACGGTGAGAAGGGAACTCAAAGGATTGGGACTAAACAGCTGTGTAGCCTTAAGAAAAACAGTTAGCAGACTCTGGAGCAATAGAAGAAGGTCATGTGGTCTGACGAATCCAGATTTTCCCTGTTCCAGAGTCGTGGGGCAACAGGGTAAGAAGACAGGTAGATGAATTGATGCACCCATCATGCCTAGTGTCTACTGTACAAGCCTGTGGGGGCAGTGCTATGATGTGGGGTTGCTGCAGTTGG
>JAQQAE010012495.1:0-13141 GCA_029823295.1 Pseudamia nigra | reverse complement strand
CTTCACTAGTGACCTGTTACTATAGCGACATGTCAATCAAACCCCAGCACAGCAGTGATTTGTTGGATTATTTGCTGAAATTTCTTAATAATGGAGCAAAAAGTTAAATATGGACCATCATGTTACTTATTAGTGGGTCCAAATAAAATGTTTGAGACCATGATGACACATTGAAAAAATTTATTCCCATGGTATTTTCAGATAAAAGTCCAATGGGAAAAGCTGGACGATTGGTTCCCCAGTGGCCACGCGGTGGTATTACGACTTAAAGCTACTCCCGCCAGTCGTCGCCACTTGCCCTTCGCCATCTCAAAACCGTTTCGAAGCCCCGAGTTTTGTTTTCACCATCAGCACGTTGACATTTTGCAGCCAGAAGTGACGATATTTGGAGCCGCACACATCCAAGAGGACCTAGGCTAATGCTAAATGCTAACTTACTGGCACTGCAAAAAAGGTCAGTGTCACGTAAACTTTATGTATTACGCTAACAAAGTACTTTTACACTCTTGCTAGAGTAAGTTATTTTATAGAGCTGAAAAATGTTCTATTCAATAAACAGAAGCTCTTTTCATTCCATTGTGGTTAATCAGACAGAAGTAATGTAACATAATCTTAAATAGTAACTTAACATTATGCAAGTTGACTTATCTAATGGCTACTTAGCGAGCAGCAGTGGTTGCACTTTTGCAACCATAAAACAGCAAATCCACCGCCCATTTTTGAAACCGTTACCATGACCTTTTCCCTTAAAAGTCAAAGCATATTTGGAATTGAAGTAGTCAATAACCCCAGGGGTATCGACATTTTAACCTCATTATGTAGGTAGACTTGTATGTAGGTCAAACTGCAATAATTTCAGACCCTACCTATAATCAAGGTCAAGGGAACTTGATGGATGCATGTAAGGACCTTGAAATTGACCTTGCCCTTTTCCCCCTTGAAGGTCAGAGCATATTTGCAAACAGCACAATCAATAACGAAATTATTTAGTACATGACATTTTCAACCTGACATACCTACAAATACATGTAGGGAAAACTGCAACGATTTCAGACCCTCAAGGTCATTGATGAGTGAAAGGTGACCCCGGAGTCAAATCCATCACATACTAAAATTTGGTGCTTCTAGGTATAGTAGTATTGACACTGTAGGTCAAAAATATTTTTTGTAATTACCTCGTTAACATGCAAATTAGGTGGTAGTTGCCATAGTAACCCTTCCGCCTACACAGGCTGCCCATGTGCCAAGTTTGTTGGAGTTCAGAGATATATGGATGCACCAAAAACCGTTCTTAACAAACTGTAAATGATCCTCAGGACTTAAATCATCCATGTGGAGCCGAGACTGGTTTCAGTCTAATAAATGCTAACGTTCGGTGCTAACGCTATCGTCTACATTCACAGCCGCTCACAAAGCGTCAGTGCGTGAACAAATGAATGTAGCTTTAATGCTTCCGGAAGCAAATGACAAACGGCACATTGTTGTGATACGGTGAAACCGTGCGAACGTGGAGTTTAACGAGGTTCTGCTGTATGTGCTGGATTAGAAAGTATGAGGTAATTAGTGCAAACGCGGGAGGGAAAGTGAGGTGACGGTGCTTTTGTGCTACTTTCCAGCCCGTAACCTCGAAAAGTGGCTTTGACGCTGTGAAGTGTTGTTCGTTCTGCCCCTTTGAATCCATCACTTAGTAGAGCGTCGACGCCCAAAGCAAACGCTTTGCACAGCGATGACCCACATAGACGGTTCTGTGAGCTGCTGCCCGGACTCCGCGGACGCAGAACAGAACACACCGGTTCTACGTGGACACTTCCGAGTCCGGCCCGCGTTCCCTGCAGACCCAGGACCGGGGCTTTGACGTCACTCATGACTCATTTGTTCTTTCAAAAACATCATGATTATTCCGTTGTTTCCGACAGCAATTATACTCACACATCATCATGGAGGTGTATTATTATTTACATGTATTATTTTACTTGAATGACCTGTCGTGTCTCATCTCAAACCAATAATCTGTGGGTGTTTGTTTATGACTTAACGATATGCTACATCATTAGTGATATTTTTTCCTATTTTTTTTTAACAGGGATTTTGCTGACCCTCACATTTCAACAACTGAGTTTGGTTTGTAACGCATTACTGGACACAGTAATTATGATAATATTACCAAAATTTAATGAGTAACACATTATGCTGTTACTGCCTCAGAGTAATCTATTACTGTAACTCTGTACGTGTTGTGTACAGTACGTCTGAAAAAAGCCACAGTGATTAACGCAGTTAATCTGCTCCGACGTCACGTTCTGTGAGCGAATCGTTTGTTAACCGGAGCGACTTTTTCCATAGGGATACATGTAAAACCAATTAATCCGTTCTGGACCCATGAAAACTCCCATGTGAAGTATGTAAACACACCCGTATGTGCACATTTATTGATTTATAAAGACATTTACCGGAGGAGGATGAGACGGAGACGCCATTTTTCTTTGGTCCCATGATGAAAAACACAAAATGAAGCAGTATTTTAGGTGAAAAAGGCAAATATACAGCGCGGAGTTCACGTTGACGTTTAACTCGGCCGAGATAGACCCGGAAGTTAAGTCTTCCGTCTTACGAAGAAATTTGTAACCCGAATTCCTCAAGTTGTAACCTGAATCTTTTCCATAATACGAAATTCGCAACCCGGATCATTTCTGTTAGCTGGGACACAATCGGGCCAAATGGGTTTGTTCGTTACCCAACATTTTCGTTAGTAGAAGCGTTCGTTACCTGCGGCACCACTGTAGTTTGTAAAATGTTTCACCTTGTGCAATACTTTATTCTTAAAAAATGATGCAAAACGTGGAGAGGAAAAAGCTGTTTTGGTTTTGGTGATTTACAGCACTAGTTAAAAGTTTTAGGAACCCTGATTATGTAATGGCCATAAACATGCATTTCTCAGTCCCATTGAAAGCAGGATACACAAATCTTTCAGTTTCTTCACAATGATGTGTCAGTGTCGAGTGTTCCCTCCCTTTGAACTGTCTGGGACCGAAAATATGAGTCATAGTGACTTCAACCAGGTTTCATTTAGCACGTCCATATTGTTTGTTGTACTTATTACCACAGGAATGGACGTCACACTAAATTTTTGCCTGTAGAAGCAATTTACAGTGTTAGTCTGCATTTGTACTGTGTACATTTTCTGTATTTTTATATACAATCCCAGAAAAACCATAAACCAAAGGTGAATATTTGCATGTTCTATCCCCATGCTAATGTTAGCGTAAAGTTTGAGTGTTTTTTTTTCCTCCACTACTGACCCACACATGTTGGTCTGTTTGTGTAGAGCCTGTCAGGGTCCAGGGCAGCTCGTGTTGGACCACCACGGTCTGAGAAGTGCCTCTTGGTCGTGTTCTGCATCTCCGTGGGGGTAGGACCTGAATAGTTGGGGCGTGACCCCTAAAAATCACCTGAATCTGTCCTGATTTGATAAGGGCCAACGTGTCTAAAAAGTCTTTACAGTGTGATGCGTTCAAGTGCAGTCGTCTGCGCCATTTCACATAAAATCGCTATTTCACCGCCTTTGCAGCAAACACAGATTTTCTTGCCTTTCAAAATTAACTCTAAAGCACATGTGACATGAAAAATACATTTTTCGTCATTGTTTACATCACATCAAAAGCATTTGAACCACATATGACAATTGATCAAATGCCAACACACGCAAACCAGGAATTTACTGATTTTGAATTGAGCGCCAGGAAAAATGCGCCAGATCCCGGAAAAGCGTGTCATTGAGGAAGAAGCCGGATGTGACATCGTGAGCAGACGCTATTTCTGTTGTGTTTTGTTTGTTGGTTTCCAAATTTTGACTGGAAGTGGTGGACTGACTATAGTTCGAACACTGTCGAGGACAATTTTATTTGATTTAGATTTCCTACGGACCCTGATGTTTGGAAGAAATGGAGCATTTACTGCTGTGAAGCATCACTTTATGGACAAAAACACAGAAGCACACATTGTTATGGACGAGGTCTGCTCGCATTCATCATGGTGTTATGGTCCAAAAAGAAGAGTGTTGAGTGATTTTATAGTTGTTGGAAAGATATCAAGCAGATTTAACATAATAATGAAGTTTTATTTACACTGGAGCAACTTTTGATGAGAAACATCAAAGGTAAAATGAACTTTATCATTGCTGGATTTTGTTGCTGTTATTTTTCTGTATTGTTTGTCTGTGCAGTGTTGAACGTTACACACATAAGTCATAAGCATAAGTTATTTACCACTGGATTCAGCTCCACGTGAGCTTTCATTGAATGTGTTATAACATTTGGTTTATGAAGCACAGTCAGCAAAGATTCGGTGAAGTTATTTTTTGACTTGTTGTGTTGTTGTGGGCTGTGGTTTGTTGATCTGATACATTTTTAGCTGAGATTCTTACAATTACTGAGGTATATTATGTGTGTGTTTTTTTTTTTTTTTTTTCATTGATTAGAAGGCAAGAGCCGTGAGTATTGGTAAAATTGGTAAAATTAGACCTTGTCTCTGGATACGGGGGCAACATATTCATCATTAATCAATGTAAATCACCATACAGCACCACGGATCTAAAACTATTTATAATCTGTGGTGCCCAGGCGTTCGTGCCCTTCAGAGTCTTGTCCAGTGATGACAATGATTATGTCTATGAAGATTCTCAGTCGTCCAGGTCATAGTATCCAAGGCATGTGGTTTTCCTTCTGTCGACTTTCCAGCCACAGAAGGAATTTCCAGTCCAGTTGGCAGAAGGAAAACCACACAACTTGTCATCAACGGACATGTGGTCGGGTTAGGATTAGGGTCATGTCATGGTGGTCGCTTGGCTGTGTCGAGTCCAAATATGACTTGAATCTGTGTGGTTTTTACCCAGAAGATGCTGCCGACAGGTGCCGTGTTCTGGTTGTGATGTCATCAATATGGTGCCGGCCTTTGCGGCGGATTCTCAGTGAAGTCCACAAACGTCTTTTTTCCTCAGCTGTAACAGTTCTGTTTGTGATCGAGGGACGCTTTTTATATGCGATATTGTTTTTAATATGTTTGTGTTTGCTTTTGGTGGCCTTTCCTGGTTATGTAAAATCCGTGTCATATGCACTTTAAGATACACATGATACTATATATGCAGTTGAAATGGGATTAAAACATGTCAGTCATATTTTTTTAAAGTTGCGTCCCATGAGGCACACGAGGACTTGCTGCTTTGCCACTGTATTGAAAATGGAAAGGTCAAAGTTAATTAAATAAGTAACCACGTGGTCAAAATGTAATATGCCACATGCAGTCATTTCATTCAAACTATTTACTGGCTGTAGATGTGGACTGAATCCTGAAATGCCTCATCTTTCTCTAGTGCCGCTGTTGGACAGACTTTGTACAGCACTGTGAATAAAACATACAGGTAACATACAGTTTTGTACCATTGTGGGCACTGAGCTGTTGTGACAACTGGCCTAGTTGTATTCAAATTCTGTCGCAGTCATTTTTATTTGTCAGCATCCTGGTGGTGGAGTTTGTCTCTCTGCGGACGTGGAGCGTTTCATGTCCTCCTCAGACACATTGCAGAGCGCGGGGACAAACACCGGATGAGTGACTAAGAAAACAATTCCCAAGGATATGCCTGTTGTCTTGCTCTTCCTCTCTGCCGCTCTTTCTGTGTCTCCTCGGGGTTGAATCACATTTCTCTCGCTTCCCTCCAATGTGTCTCTGTCATATATAGGTACATGGGCGCCTGTACTCGCGCACACACAGCGACACACGTGCATTTCTGTGACGCGCACGCACACACACTCTGACAAATCCCCCTTTCTGCCAAAAAGTCGATAAATAAATGCATTGTCTCTTCACTTTCTGCTGTTGGCATCAGCCTGTCTAAATTGTCTGAGAAGGCAGTGGAGTGTGAAATTGAGTTCAGAACTGTATGCTGTGTGAGGGGGCACAGGATGAGCGTATGTTTGCTTATTTATTCATATTGCGGCAGCTTTCAGTAGCAGTTTTGCACGGGAGGGTCAGTTAAACACATTGCGGCGTTGTTGATGGAAATTTGACAAGTTTAAAAGAAGAGGTTTAAGCAGTGCCAGTTCGCCCTTGCAGGAGCAGCAGTAGGTTATTCATCTCGGGGGTAAATGAAGCTTTAAAGTGAAATTGTGCAGTTGTTACAGTGAGTCCAGTAAGTCTCTTATTTCTGCAGGTGCCGTGAACCGGGGTGGCTTCTTTTCAGCGGTCACTATCATTGTTCTAAATGCCACCCGTTTTGATGCATAGTAGTTGCATACAAAGCAAAAAGGTAATTTTCCTTGAATCGCTAGGTAGTGATTGAATAACTTCACAGTGATTTGCTCTCCTATTTCTGAAAAGATGAATTTCTTTTCCAAAGCCGAAGAGTTCATGTGAGAATAATAGCACCTGCCCACACTAATTTGCCAAGAACAAATGATTTTGCTGGAGAATGTAACTTTTGTGCCGCTTTCTCCAGATTTAATCAGTGGTATTACGCAAACCTTCCTGTCCTCAGCTCTTTTCTAGCCGTTCTGTGATAAATGTGTTGTTACCGGATGATGTATGTTTATAGATTGCTGGGGATAACTGCTGTTTTGAAGAGTTATAGCTTCCTCTCACATCACAGAAAAGTGCCTCAATGCGAAAATAATTCAGGGATTTCAAGTTTGTCTCTCAATTTCACTGAGCACAACGCATGATAAATGCGCATTTGTTAAGAACTCTTCCTAAACTTTGTTTCCAGACTTCTTTCGACAAGGCTGTTTGAATGTCAGCCTGGCAGCCAGTGGAAAACGATTCAGTTTTTTTTTTTTTTTTTTTTTTTTTTAAGATTAGCTGCAGTGGTCCTTCACTGTCACCAGAATCACCAGTATGGAGGTCAAACTCTGAGACATTTTTCCTTTAGAGTGACAGAAATTGTAATCCCATCAAAGTCTTTGCATTCTCAGCATGACCTGTAAGAACTGTCCTCAGCTGATAGCGCAGCCTTCGTTTCTGCACAGCTCCTACATCCATCTGTGACACTTGGTAATAATGCATTTCATTTAGAAATTTAAGAAGTACAATAGAGTCTATTTTTTTCCTTCCCCTTCTTCTGCTCTGATTTATATTCTGCCAAAATGTATGCTGTATTATTCTCTGAACGTCCTATACTATAACTTGGACCTGCAGCTTAAAAATGTAATGAGGACAAAAATTGTAAGATACAGCATGACTTCACTGCATTTAGATTAAAACAACTAATATTAAGTCAGTGATACATGTAGAGTGTAGTGATATGGATAAAAATCTCACATCTAGAGTTTCGTTGAGTTCTATCAAGATATATTGCTTTGACCAAATAGCAGAAATTTTTTTTTGTTACCGCCGCCAAGAAGTGGTTATGTTTTTGCCATGTTTTGTCTGTCAGTTAGTTAGTTGACAAGATTACTCAAAAAGTAATGAACGGACTTTGATAAAATTTTCAGGAAAGGTTTGAAACGAACAATGACCAGGTGATAAAATTTTGGTGGAGATCCAAATCACCAGCTCAGTGTGTGGCGTTCGTTTTTTTTTTTTTTTTTTTTTTTTGTGCTGGGCTGAAGGTGGTGACTGACAATCATTGCTCACTCGCCAACCAGTGAAAATCTAGAAGGGGCGGGACTTAGGAAGAAAACAGTGTAAACTTCTCTGCACCATGATGGAGGGGAAACTGACAGAGTTCCATGATTTTATGAAGGAAACAAACGTCCAGAACATCCATTACAGTTTGAAATGTTACTGTTTGAAAAGGACATTTTTACGTGTCGTCATGATGCAGCAGCCCCCCCCCACCCCCCTACATAATGTAAATGATGTAGAAGATGGAAATGTAACAGACCCAATGAGATTAAAAGCTTGTCAAATTTATGTACAGGTGCTTTCAAAATTATTTAGCCCCACTACACATTGCGGTTCTGGGCAAACTTTACAAACATCCACCCGTCAGCAATAAGCAAATCAGTAAAGTACAATTTTTAGTGCTCAACAGAATTAATATTACAAGTGTTTTCTTGAAATTCCACAAAGGTGCCAGCTTTAACCTCCGAGTCCCCAAACTGGGGAACTCGGGGCAACTGGGTGACCCTGGGGGCTACTCAGCAACAAGTATGAAACACTGCACTAATCACTTAAAAATATAATCATATTGCACATTAAATTTAACAGGAGAAACTCTGCTATGAGCACCTACAAGTCATATTTACACACACCAAACTACAAAACTAACACCAAATATCAAAATCCTAAACTACAAAGCAGACGAGAGCACAGACCTCTGCCAACAGCACCGTTTCTCTTCCTAGTGGAAACCGACCATTATCATTTGAATTTATGCTCATTTCCCCCATAATGTTATTGCACCAAAAGTAATATTCTTAAATGTATTTGACCCTCAGTATTGGATTCTTTGACCGTGAAAACCTACCAGTAGCATTTGGAATCACATACAGTATATACAGTATCATTATTAGCTCAGTAGTTATTCATAAAAAATAATATTTCCAAAATGGTGATTTTCTTCTGGATCCTGCTCCGTAAATGTTGAAGATGCATCCAAACTGTGGGCACATTAGAGTCATTCCATATTATTTCAACAAATGCCCCGTGCGCTTTGGTCTAAAAAAATGCAATGGGACAAAAATGTTATTTTCTGCCAAAGTCTGTTCATTTGTTCTCATTCTAACAAAAATAAAATAGTTGAGATGTATGTATTCTGATAAATACACTTTATTATGGTATAAAATGTAACAGACATCCAATGAAAGTTTTCAGGCAGTAATAATATCTATAATATGAATCAGTTTGTAATTTTGAAGATCATTATTTTGCCTGCCTGTGAATACTCCCTAGTTCAATTTTAATGAAGTAATAAATAACTCAGAGATTCATGATGGTGTGATTATCTCTGATAAAAATGTGTGGCCATGCCTGAACAGTGAAAAAAGCTCATTTTTCATTTTATGTTAATTCCCTACCTTAAGGAAATATTGGCCTATTATCTTCTTTTAAGCATCTGCCGCCATTAACCGAGTAAATACACAATTACTGTCACACTAATTACACTGTCTTTCGGCTCTGTCTTTAATTTTCCACTATCTCCTATTGCACTGTTGCCTTGACAGGTTGCTTTTGTGCTATCTTAGTTGTTTGCCCTTTTCTCAAATGCACAGTCATTTTTACATGGTTAATGATGTAATTAGTCGTTTATTTAAAAAAAAAAAACACCTCTGAAAACCCATCCGCGGTTCTAATGTCTGTTCACATTTGATTTCCATAAAGTGTGGCATTGAATGGAGATTCATCTCCGCTCGCTGCAGGCTGATGTTTGAGGCACGGACCTGAGAAGTGCAAGCTCATAATAAACACAAACATGAAAGCCAGGATTATAGCATGTTATCAACACGAACTGGTTAATATAGGTTATACTTTAATTGATGTAAGCTATTTAACAAACACCATGAATGTGGCGCTGGAGCCCTGTAAATGTCACACACTGCCACAGCGCTGGTTTGTTTAACCTTTTGTTTCTCTGCTTCAAATCCTGACGAAATATCAATACATGAATATGTTATACTGTGTGGAGGGGCACCGTATGGGAGAGAAAAGCGATGATAACTTTAGGGGCCCATGACTGACGGGGACCCTGGAAAAGACAGAAATTATGAACCAAGGGCATAGATTTATTCTGAGGAGGCAAAATAATCATGAAATGACTAAAAATTCATAAAATAGTAAAGAAAACAAATAAGAAACAAATATAATGATTAAGAATATTATTAGAAATAAACAGGATACAGGAACTGAAGAAAAGAATCAAGACAATGCACAACAATGAACGAACCAAGAAAATGTTAAAAAAATGAACCAAATAACCAGAAAAATGAGGAAAAACTGGGCAAAAATAATCAAGACAGTAAAGACAATGAACAAAAATTATCAAGACAAAATAATTTAAAAAGTCAGCAATAATTAGCAACAAATTAAAGAAAAATATACCAAATAATTGAGCGGTTTGCTTCGTATGGTTTACACTTTTCCCATAAGTGTATTTCAGACAGAATAGAAAAGCATGACAATCACATAACAGTGTGATTCTTTCTTTGTGAGCAGTGAATAATAATAATAGACAGTACAGTGTGGAAAAGTGAAAAACAAAACTAAATACATTGATGTTCAGTTCATTATAGGCGTGAAAGGCTGGGATCGGGTGAATTCCTGGGACAGGGTGCTGGTCACACTGACCCGGTTCTGTTCATCCTCAGTCTTCATCTGTGTGAAAATAGATGTAAAGTCCGGTCCGATGTCGACCCGTTTCCTTTTGTCTAAAAGGTTGAAAAGCAGAAACGAGAGGTGGTTAAACAAAGCAGGATTTTTGAAGTATTGGGGAAATATATTTACAGCTTAAAGTCAGTGTTTATTGCTTCTTGCCAGTGAAAACACGTCGCTGTGTCAAACCGGTCCCGGTGTCGAAGCAGACACAGGGAGCTGGAAAAAACAGAACTTTAACAGACGCACAGTACAAACCTGCACACGTAACAAAGTTTTTACTAGTACTAACACTGTCTCGTTGGTCAGATGTTGTTGACATGTTGACTTTACTTGTTTTCAGTCGTGATACTTGGGAGATACCGAGCACAAAATACAAGCAGAGCATGGAGTTAGCATCGGAGGCTAAACTAACTCACCTAGTCCATTGTCTGCAAACACAGGAACAGCGTTACTTTCAAAATATCACTGTTTGGTCATAGTGAGTTTATCACCATCAGGATAAGTAACATTAAAAATGCTTTAGCGTTAAGTCAAAAACACTCACCTCCTCTATCAGGTTCTCGTCAGTTTCCATTAAATTGAAACACTTCCAACTGTGTCTTGCGGCTCCGTCCAGCTCCTTCTGAATTCTGTCTCAGCCACCAGACACAAACATCTGGACCTCGTCACGATGTGGATTTACACGTTGCCATTGTCAATTTAATAGTAGTTTAATAGTTTAAAAGTAGTGATGATACAAATGACATGGTCGCTCTTGCTAGGTTTCCAAAAATGCCGTGGTTCATTGTTGTGTCGGAGTCTGGATTACTCATTTTTGTTCATTTTCTTCAATATTTTGTTAATTCTCTTCATTATTTTGGTGGAATTTTCATTCGCTTTCTTTTTGATAGAAAATGAACACATCTCCTGATACTTGAGTTAGATTGGTTGATTGGACTGTTTCTAATTTACCTCATTTATCACTAAAAATCTTTGGGTTTATACTTGGGTGGTACCTGCCCTTACCAAATATTTGTGGTGGCCAGACTTGCCTCTTTTATTATCTTACCTTTCAGATGTGCAATGCTATGAACCGTGCACATACTTGTGCACAGCTTAAAGTTGAAGTAAAACAGAATGATGAAGAAACAGGTCCATTTTTAGAGTTTTTTAGTTGAGCTTCTATAACAGGCACCATCATTCTAGGATTTCCAGCCAGCCCTTGAATATGGAGGTTGGGTTTGGTGTTAGTGGCCGTTGTGTTGCTCCCAGTGGCCTTGAAGTCATGGATATGTATTTAAAGTTTAAATTGGTTTCCTATTTCTTTCATAAATCTTTAAATATCTAGCATTTCCTGATTTTAAGTATGTTTTTCCTTGTTCAGTTACACACCCTTTATGAACTGTGTCACAGAATCTGTATTGTAGTATGCTCATTTTTGTGGAAATACTGTATTGAGAGTTACTAATTCCCAAACCTATTTAGTCCTAACTATGTGTACTTAGACATACAGTAGCTGTTCAGAGTTACTGTAATTCTTTTTCAACAGGGTATTGTTTCTACTTACTTTCCCACCACTTTGACTGTTACCCTTCCCCTTAACTTGGAAAATTCAGTCTCGTCCTTATTCTTTCCAGTTCCGTGCATCTTTTAAAGCCATCAACTCTATAGACATTTTGCAATTATACAAGTGCCAGCTAGTAAGTCCCTTGAAGTTTACTCCAATCAATATTTCAGTGCTGAATGGCAAGTTTGCCCTTAAACAACAATAATTTTCCTTGACAACCTGAACAAGCGTTAAGACCGTTAGAGGTGGTTTGGCCTCCTCTGCGCCCATTAAAAGGGTTTTAATGAGGGGAGAGTGGTAGGCAGCCCAGGACCCCCACCAGTTTTTGATACAATGCACTGTCATCTCATTAAAGCCTGATGACTTTCAGCGGTGTTCCGGGACAGTTGTGAGACCCATGTGCTGCTCTGCAGACGCTCAGTCACCATGGGGGCAATGCCAGGGGGCTGTAGGGACCAGCTGGACCTGGCACCACAGCGTGGCCCTAGACGGTGATAATGGCCTCCCTGCTTCTTGTTCACATCACATGCTTTGTCACTTTAAACGGCTCAGTAATGGGCTTTATGAGCTGCAATGAATTGTGCAATAAAGAGAGGCGCAGGGGCAACCCAAACAGAATAGTAAGCAAGCTGTGAAGTTTGAAACCGAAGCCTGTGTGACTGTCGAGAACCTGTTTGAGGGAAACCAGCAAGTGTGCAGGTAGGTCACCCCAATGGGAAATGTTTGCTAGTAAATATTAAAGGTAATGTATGGAATATCTTCCTAAAAACAATATGTAGACACAATCATTAATCCCTTTGAATCACTTCTGTCCGTCGGTCAGTGTGTGCTGGTGGATTTAACGGCACAGTTTCCCCTGTGCTGAGTTTTTTACTTTCCTCTTGTTTTGGTCTGTTTCTCTGCATACAGGATGCTGTGTTTATGTCTCCTACGGGTGTGGAGCAATGGAAAAAGCAACTCGAGTCCAAGTCGCAGCAGAACATAAAGATGAAGAATTCAACACTCCAGGATGATGTGATTTGTTTTTTTTTTATTGTACAGATTCGTCTTTCTGCTCTCACGGGCTCACCAGCTGTGGGAGGGGCCGTGGGGGTCGGGTGCAGTGTGTTGTGGGTGGCAGCCAAAGGCGGGGGTCCTGGCAGACCGATCCTTGGTTGCAGAAGCTAGCTCTGGGGGTGTGGAATGTCACCTCTCCGGTGGGGAAGGGGAGGGTACGTGAGGTGGAGAGGCACCGACTAGATATAGTTGGGCTCGCCTCCGCGCATGGCTTGAGCTCTGGAACCAGTGTCTTTG
>JAQQAE010012494.1:0-13141 GCA_029823295.1 Pseudamia nigra | reverse complement strand
AGTCGGACACTGTGCAAAGTCTTCTCCAGCACATGAAAGGAAATGCTTTTACTTTCACTATTAAACATAGTCCTGAGATCTACTGTTGTTTTTTTTTACAATTTGATTTCACCACACATTTAAGTGATTACCAGTCATGATCATTCAAGACTTTTTTCCCACCACATTTTTTTCTTCAAAGATGATGGTTCGCCACTATCCTTATATCACTTGTTGCCAGGTGAAACATAATCACCAATGCAGAAATTATCCAATGGGAGGCTCATACCTATTTGCTTAGTTAAATCCATGTGGTGACCCTTTTTTTGGCCAGGCAGTGTATAACTTCTGCCAGGATCACTTCAGGTAGCGATTCAGAATGGTACTGAAAACAAAATCTGTGATTCTAGGCACTAGTTGCCAAAATGTACTTTTATACCTGTAACTGATATGATTGTCAGTCATCTTCAGTCTATGAGACCAGTTGTGCACAATTGTTTAGCTTTCCCAAGGTCTGATCATTATTGTGTTCACTGAGTTGGGAAACAGGCAGCTGCTCCAATGGAGTAATTTTTCACCGCCTTTGTTAGCAGCTGACCCACCCAGCAGGGAAACAAGTGTTTGCTCCAGAACTGAAACTGGGAACCAAAATGTCACAAGCAGACTTTGCAGACTTTAGAGATGACCTACACCATGGTGACCCTTCAAAAACAGAAACATATTTCAAATCTGTTCTGAGAGATACTTTAAATTAAATGTATATCTAAAGAAATACTTTGTTTTTGTCTTTATTTAAGGACCCATCCATCTAAATTCAGACAGAAGAAAATCTGCCGTGCAGAATCAGGACTCAGTCACGGCAAGGAGCTCTGCAGTCATTGTTCCCTGTCTTCCACTTCCTCCAGTGCCACCATCATCCATCATTAATTCACCACATCTCCACCAAAGCAGCTTTCACACAGACTCTGGAAAACAGCAAATCAACAGTGTTACAGCAGCACTTTCCCACTTCCCAACTCATGCCGCTCTAGTAGAAAACAAGGATTTTCAGATGGAGGAAACACGACAACCTCATCTAGTGTCCATCACAAACTACAAAGAGCCAGACTGGCAACTCAACCTCAGGTCTGCTGCACCAGAACCTTCAGTATCACCTGCCTCCTTCTCACATGGGTCTTTGTCAGACTTCAGTCGTCCATCCTCCAGCGTCTTCAGCTGTAGCACTGGCCCAGCAAGTGACAGGAGCAACATCCACTCTAGTAAAACCTCTGGTAACTTTACCATAGTGTAGAAATTAAATCAACTTGAAGTTTTATATGGCACTATACATATATACATGTAGTCCTACATTATTCCCCTGAGTGACAGCGGCAATAAAATGCCAATCTACTGCTAGACCACAAGAATAAGCCTTAGGACTGTCAAATACTGGTTCTGCAAATGACAGCTCTCACTGAGTTTTCCTACTATTGGTATCTGTCAGTCCAAGAAAGGCAAGGAAGAAGACTGAAAACTTAAATATGGATGTAAATCATGTTCTTATACCTAAATGACAGGGTAAGTCTGTTGTTGGTGACTGCCAATACGACAAATATAAGTGCAGAGTTTCTGGTCTAGGATAGGTGAAAAGAAAAAAAAATCACATGAAATTGTGAGATAGGAAATAAATTCAAAATAAATTCACCCTCCATTATTTAAGCACACTGAACCTTTTCTGCTAAATAGTTTGTCCTTATTTAATAACATCACCAGACTGTTGAGATTTTATCAGAAAAACAACAATAATGGTTATCCAAATGTTTTTGGATAGAATAAGCTATCTTTCATTTTATTTGTTCTCTTTTTGCAGATGAAATCAAGGACTCAGTCCCCGAGACCAGCAGTTGTTTCTCACCATCCCAGTCTTCCTCAGTACTGCAGACACCTGTTGCTTCCTTCAGTCCAGCAAAATCTCACCAGTCTCCCTCAAACCTCATCCTCACACCTCCAGTCTACCAGAGGCTCTTCGGCCAAACCAAATCTCTCTCACCTTGTCCAACTCCCCCCAACCACCACTGTCTAGATCAGTCTCTAAGGAGGACTGAAAGTACCCAAAAAATAGAAAATCATTATGATGTAGCAAGAGATCTCAATCTATCCTCTGACTTTGATCAGGGCCTTACTACACTGGCTTTTCCCTCCACCACTTGGTCTTCCTGCCCAAGTCCACAGATGACCATTCCTGGCCCAGTATCAGCAAAGCGGACCCCATCTCCTCCAGTCAGTCGGCTGGAAACTCAACGCTGGCCTGTCTTGCCTCCAATTTCGTCTGTCAGAGGTGAGAAATTACCTCTGGAGCCCACATATGGACCATTTACTGCCTCTTCCTTGCCTTTATTTTTAATACAGTATCATCCAAAACATGGCTGGAAATCTACAGAGACAAAGGGACTGGACTAGACATAGAGAAATCAAAGCCTGCTGCGTCCTTACTTAAGTATTCAGATGCTTTTACCCCCATTAACACATTGTGAAAGCATTGCTGTCAGGCAGTCTTTCTCCACCCCCCTGCCTCATAATAAATAACATAGAAAGCTTTTTTTTTCCTCTAAATCAGCAATAGATAGAAGGGCTTTTGATGAAAAGCTGGTACCGTTTGATTCCCTGTTCAAAGGCATGAGGTCCCAACAATAGAAGGCAGGGTCCCTACCTCGTGTGCCATGCCTCTCAGGCTGGGCTGCCCCATGCCTGCACTTTTCTATGGGCTCTGAGAGGGAGACGTGTAGCCAATGGTCATAAATCCACACTGACCACCGCTCAGTGACAGCAAAGCACCAAACAGGGCAGCCACAATAGAATACCTCTGTGGCTTTCCTGCGGCCACTAATTTACCGTTCTGAATTGGGATAAAGGACGAGGCCACTGACATCTGACTCCTCCGGGAACTTTATGAAAGAAAGCAAACAATGTGGAAATTGTGTAGGGATTTTCTCTTTTCTATCAGGGACATCTACTGTTCTCTGTGTGGTGCTGTGCAGCAGGGGACCCAGGCTGTATCAGAGCACGCTGTTCCCTTCACGGCAGACACAGAGAGAGTGTCACTGGTTCATTTATTTTACTGCAGATGGAGGCAATTCAAGCTCAATGTGGCAGCATGTAAAGCTTAAAGGATAATGCCAGTTTATTACAATCTGGGTCTTATTTTTTGCAGTGATGGCTATTATTTCTTTTGGTTAAGATCATAGTGGATCCAATGGCATAGTGCCTGAGATCTAGAAAGATTGCGGTAGTATATTACAAAAAAACTATGTAACTTGTCCAAAACAATATGGAGAATTAATCATTACCCTCATGGTTAACAACCTTTCTGTCAATAATGTTAAACCAAAACGTTACCTCATATCCCTCTTAGAGGTTTTGGTGATAATATGTACAACGTACCCTGCTGGGCTCTTCTTATTGTTTTTCAGTGAAAGGCAACAGGTGACATAACAGCTTAGAGACAGTACAATATAGTACAAGTGGAGTAAAGACACAAGATGAAAGATGAGAGATGGGGATGACGTCAAAGATTAGCTGTTTAAGAGATGTCTGCCTTTCTATGGCTGCATAATACTGAATATCATTTCATTTTTGTATGACAATGCACATGTGCAATATTCACATTGCAAACTCAAGCACATATTGTATTCAACTCTACAAGGGAATTAAATCTGATAGACCTCGATTTACACTGATTTTAGGATGGATTTCAGGTTAATTTAGGTTAATGTTTGATACAAATGAGTGTTTTCCATTTATATAATTACTTATCAGTGGCTGCCCAGTTTAATTTGACCAGCCAGGATTTTTTTAATGAAACAAAAATATTTTTACACATATCATAATATTATAAAAGAGATTTGCAGCATGTGTAGTACTGTTTCTATGACAAAAACAATTACATGAACCCTGATTACTTTAAAGCTGTCAGTTTTCATATCCCCAGTGATAGCCGTGCACATTAAACGTAGAACTACACTTGACAGAGATTCAGACTGGAAACTTTTCTAATTTCTGTTCAAATCTCAGATAATAAAATGCCAAAACTGAACGTATATGATCCTGTGACATTGAACTTTGACCTATTGTCTCCAAAAACATAGCCACTGGTGTTAGTCCCAAGGTCCACTGTATGCCATGTTTGATTAACCTAGCGTTAATTGTCCTTAAGTTACAGCACTGACAAATAGCACCAACCTACCTACCCACACCTTGATTCCAACAGCATGGGTTAAAGCTCTTGTAAATTGAACTGAAGTGAGAAGAGATTGTGAATGTTGGCAGAATCTAAAGATTCACTGTAAAGAGTCTAAAATACCTTTACTGGCATTGCAACAGCATGGTGCAATGCTCTCTGTATCATAATTACTCAGCCTAAATCACTTCAGAATAAAACTGAGACCTTTCACCTTTTCCTGCACATGGAACATTGAACACAACAGTATAATATGCAAGGTGCACTGTGGTCCACTGTACCTGTTGTAGTTTGTTTTGTGCCAAGAGAAGATTACTTATTGATTAGTTGACTCCAATTGCTACTCGTGGTTTCCCTGCTGGTTTTTCATCTCAGCTACAAAAGTATACTTTCAGTCTAAGTTACCATCTTTTGTGCCTTGGCTGATGAAAAGGTCTGTGAACCAGATAACATTTTAATGCAGAGGCTGATAAGAGTCTTCTATTCCTTTTTGACCTTTGTTACCCTTCTGGTAGATTTCTCAGGTCCTCTACAGTCCACACTGTGACCCTTAGCTAACATGTTTTCTGCAGCGTCTCCAAAGTGCAACTGTCCTTTACAATAATGCAGGGCACTGGCCTGGCCTGGACTGCCCTCTCCGCTCCAGGCACTATGACCAGGAAAAGAGGGCTACAGACAGACAGAGGAGGCCTTGTCTTACTCTAAGTCTGTCATATCAAACCCAGCGACCTCCCACTGCCACCCTTAACCTCCCCGAAAAACTCAGCCTGACTCAGTATAGCCCTCATTGGCTGAGAATGACAGCCGCGTTGACAGCAGCAATATGCTTTGAAGTGTCAAGTCAAGTCTTTTCATTGTATCTTTGAGTAGTGCAGTGAGGCGCTCAAGTGCACAATAGTGCAGTGGTGTGTGTGTGCGTTGTTCTCGTACTTGACTGCATGAGGGTGGCTTCATGTGTACATTTATTTTTGTCCATGTGGGCAGAGACGAAGGAGCTGAGTTTGCCTTTTCCTTTTTAGAGCCTCTGTATATATTATCCTTTTGTCTGGCCTAAGCTGTTCTGCATTTCTAATGTGAGAAAAGCCTCAACAAGCCTCTTTCAAGGCACTGATAAAAAACACCACCCGGAGAAACTGTTTCACTTGCTAATCCTCTGGACTTTCTAAACCAGGCAGAGTAAAATAGTTGGTTTGATGGTTAGAGAGGAGAGTAATTGGTCATCACCTTGACAGTTTTTCCACATTCCTTTAAGTGAGTTTTGGGGTGATTAGAGCTTCAGGGCAGAGTTGCTTATTCTGTTTTTATTGTAGGTGAGACTCGATCATTTTAGTCCAGACTGTGATGCCATACCTCACCTGGGGGTCTTCACTCATGAAGGTCTGAGGTTTGTGTTGGGATTTGTCAGAGTGTTAAACCTGGAAGGGATAACTTTAACTAATCCCAATACAACATTTAGCTCAGATCTATTGTCTGATAATCAGAAAATATCCGCCAGGAGGTTTTCCTCTACCTGTAAACTCCTGCATGATCACACCTCATCCCTTATTAATCAAAATGTTTAGACAAAAGTCACACTTTATTAACACTTCATTATTGTTGTGGCTGTCATTTATTTTGCTTGTAGAGCAATTAAAATATCCCATTCATGGATGTTTTTTTGTAAGAAAACATATTTTCAGTGTGTTTTTCTTATGTCTTCTCTGTCTCTATTTTGTGTTGTTGTAGAACGGTGCAGCCCAACAGCATCGGTCAACTCAGAGCTCAGCGGCACCCAGTCTCAAGTGTTTGATGAACTGGAAGCCATTGCTCCGCTGTCGCCGTCCTGCCCGTCCATTGACCAGCCATCAGATTCATCATGCTGTTCTTCACCTGATACAGGTGTGTATACTCCATCTGTATAAATTATTTGGTTTCATGACATCATAAAAAAATCTATCGATTTCATAACATCATAAAAATGCCTTCACAGGTTTCAGTGTTCAAAATGAAAAAATGTCATTTTTATAACAGAAACACAGAAAGAGCACAACCTTCTCTTCATGATTCAGATCCAGTGTTGGCTTGTTAATTTGTTTTCTATGCTTAAAGCTCTGATTGCTTTAGTGTTAAACCTGAATCTTACTGTCTTTTTCACATTATCAAATAAAGAGAGCTGCAATAGTTAAGCCACAGCTCAAGGAAAAAAATATTCAAATCAGTTTATGGTATAAGTTAAAAAAATGCTCAAGTCTTCTTGGTTCCAGCTCCAGGGATATAAAAACAGAGAGCTTCAGGGCAGAGGTAAAAACACTTAACTGCTAATTAACTTAAATTGATTTTTCTAATATTTTTTGATATTTATTTGGAAGAGCCAATTGATTGATTAAGAAATCAACTGATAATGAAAATGAACATCATATTTTTTGTTTTGTTTGAATTGATTTTAACTTCACATACATATAATAATAAAATGTAGACATTTCAACAATCAGCTAACAATTTTTTTACAGCTTCTCTTTCATTATTGTTATGATAAAAATGGAAAAAGTCCATAATTCTGTCATTCAGAGTCAACAGTGTGCACTCTACTGTTTTGGAGTTTTGGCATTTGTTGTTTTCATCTCTTTTACCTCCCAGTAATGCCTCAATTAGATGTTTCCTCTGTGACTCCTGTCTCGTTATGAGTAGATGTGTATTTATCTACACACTCACTGCATCGGGTCATTGTATCAGCCCGTGCTGGCCAACAAAGACAGAGTAAATGTGATATGTGTCTGCATGCCTGGGCGAGATAGCATGTGTAACTGTGTGTGTCCTGGAGGTGGTTCAGTGAGCTGCACATAGAGATATCAGCCTTCATAGTCAACTAATCCCTGACAAGGTGTTTAACCTGCTTGCTTGACCCAAACCTCCGTCTGACCCTGGTGACCTTTGCCCTGAGGATGTGGACCGATCAGGCTGGCCGCTGCTATGGCAACCGCAGTGTGATAAAATCAACATGGGCTTTAGACCAAGTGCTCTGCCATATGGAGCTCTGCACTGATTTTTATCAGAGATTGGCAAGAAGTAAAAATTTACATCTCTATGTGACTGATTTAATTCTGGAATAAGCAAAGTGAAAAATGTTTCTTATCAGGGTAAGTCACAAAGAGGCAGACTTGGAGATGAACATTTCATCCACAAATACAGATGAAGACAATATGGATCTCAAACAGGGCAATCTAAAAATAGTTACACTATTAATGACACAAAATGTGATTCTGCCATCTTGTAGATCAGGTGGGATTAGAGCTAAAGTCTAGTCAAAGCTTGGACTGACTGTACAACTTCAGGTTTACTTATTTTTTGTCGATTTTAATATTTATCTTTCTCTCCTTTGGCTTACTAAATGTAAACATTTGAAATTTTGATTCATTTTTTTTTACCTGAGTGGGTGGCTGCAAAGGTATCCAACACCTTAATTACAGATAAGTCATTTGTTATCTCTGTCTGTGTCTTTAAATCTCCTGACCACTTTTAGATAATGATGGGCTAATACCAGGTCTAACTGAAAACATGTCCAGCTACATTATGTTACACCCACCGTTATCCCAGGGATTTCCTCTCAACGACTCCTTAATTTATCAGCCAAGGCAACAGTTCCTTTTTCTCATCTGAGGGATTACTTTACCAAACATCAGAACACCCACACATGTGTGAACTGCCAAATGAAATCACTTGACAGCATGTGTGTGGCGAGATTGCTCAGTCACACAAACTGAAATTACATTCCATCTGTTAGTGAAAGTTACTGTCCCTTTGAGGAGATATGAAGGATTTGGGACGGTGAGTGTAGTGGGCTACCTGTAGCAGAGTATGTTGTGTGAAATCCTCTTAGAAAGGAATAGCAGCTCCACACCCACAGTGTGGGCTGAGGATTTGCATGGGCACTGAGCCACGTTGTCACTGATCCGCTTTTAATTGGGTGTGACGATGAGAACTTTGGAGCCTTAGGGGGGGAGATGTGTGTGTGGGATGGGGTGAGGGTTCCTTGGTGTGGGGTGTAATTCAGGCAGTTTGTATGCAGATTGGACAGGGCCAGCAACACCTATATTATAATACAATCCAACAAATTAGTCAATATAATTTTGAAACTAGATTATTTACTGAACTCTATGTATTTTACTGTACATCAGCTCAAACTGTATAATGACTGTTAGTTTGAATATTGCACTAGTGGTTATATAAGTCATGCCAGATTTTTTTCATACTACTGTATGTTGTACTTTTAGCCTCTGTTTATTATATTCAAGGAGAAAGTGGACTTAGTGAAATAAGTACAGTTGAGGTAAAAATTATTAGCCCCCCTGTGAAAATGTAATTCTTTTCAAAGTGTTTCCTATGCTTCTCACTTCCCTTCTGAAGTGAATATTGGACAAATATTCAATTTTAACTTCAGTTCACAGACTGGACCTTAATTCAATTTTTCTCAACTTTGTGAAATTTCATTGGGGGGTATTCATTTTGACCTCAACTGTAATTATCTCCTGAAAAAGTGTGGATATTTTTTTTCACAACCCTGTGTCCATGTCCCTGTTCATGTTTGTGTCCAGATCTGTGTCCATGTTAACATATGCAGCATTTTGATGTGATAGCTTATGTCTCAACCAGTTCACTTGAAATCTTGAGTGGTTAAAGAGCTACATCCTATCAACATGTGGGAAAGGTGAAACTACTGCTTTTCAGCAGTGGGTGTTACTTCTTTTGCCAAGAATAGACACAATAACGAAAGCACCTCAACCAATTTTTTTTGCCATGGTTTTTAACTGCAGTCAAATTCAAGCTTACCAACTTTTGGGACAGTGGCGGTACTGTTTCTAGAATAGGGAATACTAGTGTTTGTAACAAGAATTGTTTGAACCAATTTAGTTTAACTTATCATGGTTATCGCTTCAAGCTTTTATGACATCCTGGTACCCTGAAAAATCACTCAGTCACAATTGAAAAATCAATCAATTGAAAAAGTTTTATTTCTGTTATAAATTTCAGTAATTTACACTTATGATTAAAAAAAACTATAATTTCCAAGGAACAATGAAACTTTTAAAAGTTGAATAAGTTAAAATCTGTTTTGAGTTTTGTTGGATGTGTAACTTTGTTTTCTGGCTGATACAGTGTGAGAGGAACAGCATCAGTTATGTATTTATGTTATATTCATCAGTGTGAAAAACACACCTGTCTGATTCATATTGTTTGTAATGTGTTTCAGTGCTGCAGGGCGTTTTGTAATATTTTCAGTCTTTGTTGTCTCCTGATGCAGCTCTGTCTCCGGGACTGGCAGCACTAACTGTGGGCTGTGACTCAGGTAGCCTGGGCCCCCTGTCTCGAGTCCAGCTGCTCCTTTTGAATCGACAGGAACCAGACACTGTGCCAAGTCCACCTGGTTTTCAGGAAGAGCTTTTACCAATGGAGATGTGGCCTGATCTGAAGATGCATAATGACTCCAGATTAAATTCAGCAGGTAAAGCATAGAGTGACAACATCAGTTCCAAGTTCTTACTGGGATGCAATTATTAATGTAATCCACCATTTGAATACACTTACGGTATATGCTCTATAAAGAGTGAAAATTTAAGATGAGCAGGGAAAAAGTCTTGGGGAAAAATATCAGATTGTGTTATATTTGTGTAAAGATAAAATCAGCATTTTATACCCACTGCAAATATGAATGAAAATAAATGTTTCCATGGGGAACACGTGTCTACAGTAATGATTTCAGACATAACAAGTTTGCCAGCAAATTCAAGCACCCAAAGATTTTGTGAGTTGATGGACTTTGATTGGAAGTAATATACACAGAATTTTATGCCAGGATTAATTACAATCCAGTATAAACATTACCCTCATGCAAGTAGCTTGTTCATGAGAGATGGAAACAGAGCCAAAAGGACGTTCCATTTGTAACGTTTACACTTGTAGCAGAATTTTATCACAGATTGAAATGACGTTCCTGACTACTACGTTGCATCTAAAGTATGGAAAGTAAGGAAATGTAAAGGACATATTGTAAAAAAAAAATTAGGCATTTATTTTTCCTGTTATAAAATAGGTGTGAAGACTCTGAAAATAATACTAAATACAGAGTTTCCAGAGAAACAAGCAGTTGTGTTTCACTTAACTTGGGTCAAAACAACTATTTTGAATTGAAGCAGGGTGCCTACATGATGGTAGGACAGAAAAGACAGAAAAGGTAGGACAGAAAAGGGGTATGGTTGGCAGTCATTTATTTATATTTCAACCAACAGACAGACTGTTGGGAAAGAGCTGAAAATGAAATACACATGGTCCTATGAACAGC
The DNA here is from genome assembly GCA_029823295.1 of Pseudamia nigra. Classification (NCBI taxonomy): domain Eukaryota; kingdom Metazoa; phylum Chordata; class Actinopteri; order Kurtiformes; family Apogonidae; genus Pseudamia; species Pseudamia nigra. The sequence continues at coordinate 2,630 of JAQQAE010012494.1, read as the reverse complement.
TGTGGTACTGTATGTCGAGTGGAAGGGTAAAATACATCATCTGGAGGCACAGGACACTTATATCAATTTGATTAAAAATAGTAGAATATGTTACCTTTAAAGTTCATGGTGCTCTGCAGGAAGTAAACTTGTATGTATCTATTTGATAATTTTGTCAGTATACTGTATGTTTGTGTCCACCGACTGAGAAGCAATCACAGTGTGAACCTCTTGTTCCGTCAAACTTTCTGTCAGTTTGAATGAGATTGTTAAATAAGCAACAACTGTTCCTTTAATAACAGGGAACAGTCAGGCAGGTGTGTATATGAGGAGAAAACACACATGACCAAACACTGTGAAAAACAGGACACTATAGATGCCCACGGCCAGCCTTGAGATTAAGTAATGCCTTTATGGCGTTGAGCGGCTTTCTTTTTAACGAGCTGTGATACCACCTCTCACCTGCTTCCAGGCATGCCGCCGCAGGCTCTTAACTGGTTTTCCCCAAAGGTATGGCAGTGCAGAGGAGAGGTTTATAGGATATCAGGATGTGCCATATTAATAAAGACCAAACTGCTAGAGTGGATCATTAACTGGGAAAGTCCAACTGCGATAGCATGAGACACTTAGAACCAGGCTCTGTTAGCAAAACAATGAATAAGTGAGTCAAGAGAGTGTGTGCAGAAAACTCATTTAGTGTTGTGGGTGTTCTTTACCGACTGATAAAACCTCAGAGAGGGAGAGAGAGAGCTAAGCACTACAGCCATTTTGAGGGGCTAATCCATATTGCAACCTTGTACTGAGGTAGTTTGGCTTTATTTGTCTAAGTTTTTGGATATTTGTTTCTGAAATGTAAAGAGACCAATACATCCATACCAATACAAAAGAAGTGAGTATTTTAGAACTTAACTGTACTATCACTTTCTTAGATTATTTCTGATGTATCCACCGTACATTTCTTAATTGAAACAAAACTGACAGCACGTATGAGAGTTTGCTCAGGCCACCTTTTTGTAGGGTCGGCATATACTTACAGTACTGTGCAAAAACCTTAGGCCACCCTGGGTTTGTTGTGTTAACTTCATTTACATTAACCATACACATGACCAAAAATTAATCAACATAATGCTAAAGTTGTTATGGGAGCAGTATTTGCAAATATCTTCCTTTAGTTTGTTTTTGTAGCATTTTTAAAAAAAAACAGAAACTGTGCACAGCATAGACACATAAAAATCTGAACAAAATGGCTTCAACAGGTAAAACTCCATATTTAGTGTGACAGCCATTCCTGTGGCAAAAAATAGAACATTAAGAACCATTTGACATGATTGAGTGGAACCTGGTTTAAGTGAGCTAGATCTTGAATTTTCTCACCCAAACAGTCCAAATCATTTTAAGCTGACACTTCACTGTGGAGAAGCTGAAATGTTTGTTTCTCTCTTGTCACTATAGTCTGCTGAAACAACAAACACAAAACTCAAACTCAAACTTTTACACAGTACTGTATATGTTTTTCAGTCATGTATTTTTACATCCACTTACATAAAATGTGTCAAACAATGCATACATTCAGATATCTGTATTATTTACTGTAATCCTCCAATTTACATTTTTCCCCTTTCAAGTTTCTATCAGTGAAACCTACCAGTTTCACTAATGCCAGTGCTACCTGTGGCTATTTGATTAGAATGAGATGACATAATGTTAACATATGATTCAATATGTATTTTGAACAAAACTTCACATTACAGTGGTATCTTGGACAACAAACTCTTCTGACAATGAAAAATTTGGATACTGAAGAAAAAAACTGCAAAAAATTTCACTCGGACAATGAGGTTTTAATCGGAGAACGAATAGTCACTTCCGGGTCTCGGCAAAGCTAACAGTTGTTAGCCAAGCTAACACAGGCTAACGGCTAATAGCGTTAGCCAGTAGTCACTTCCGGGTCTCGGACGCGAAAGACCCGGATGCTAACAGCCATTAGCCAAGCTAAAAAAGGCTAGGAGCTAACAGCCGTTAGCTTGTGTTATGGAGAACTGCTGCTTTGGAACAAAGAGAAGGAAATCACTGGTGATACTGTACCATCATTGAAGCCATCGGCCCGCGGCGTGTCCCGCTCCAGGCCGTGGCGACATGGTCGGACACGGGTAGCGCTGCCCATGTCTGCCCATGTCTGCCCGTGTCTGATCCCTCAGTCCTCGCCGTGGAGCCTACGCCAGCCTCGGTTTTCGCCGTGGAGCCGACGCCAGCCTCGGTCCTCGCCAAGGAGCCTCAGCGGACACGGGCAGCCGACACAGTCCCGCTGCCCGTGTTGACACGGTCGGACCCGGGCGTCGGGCACGGGCGTCAGGCACGGGCGTCGGGCACAGGCGTCGGGCACGGGCGTCGGACACGGGCGTCGGACACAGTCCTGACACAGTCCCGCTGCCCGACATGGTCAGACACGCTGCGGCACGTCCCACTCCCAGGCCGCCGGTGGCCCGTGGCGCGTCCCAATGTCGGGCCGCCGGCAGCGGAGTTGGTGTTGTTTACAGTTATGGACTTGTGCAGTGTCCACAGGCACACTACCAATGTAAGGGCTGGTGATGGAACAGGTCGGGTATAGATGTTTGTTGTGTTTATGTGGTGTTTGGATTCGCTGCTGCTCA
>JAQQAE010012493.1:0-13144 GCA_029823295.1 Pseudamia nigra | reverse complement strand
TGAAGAAGCTTCCTAGATAGGTAGCGAAACGTCTTCAAACCAAATTTCCAGCCCAGTCAACAGAAGGAAAACCACACGCCTCGGATTCTATGACCTGGACGACTGAGAATCTTCACAGATCTGTCTTTTTTCATTCGTTTGTATGTGTGACTCCTGAACAGGTGACATTCTTAGCCTGCTTCTAGCCTCCATCATTTATCAGTGTATTACATTGACTCATCATTATCCAAAAATACACGGGAGTGTTTGAAAAGCCCAGGAACACAACCTGTGAAATCAGATTCAGCTCCTGAAATAGTCGAAGGAGAAACTCAGCCAGTGTCTGCTCACTCAACACAGTTTGGTTCTCACAAGCTCCTTCTTTCTGCTATGAGTGTTTTGACGCGTACTAGTGTGAAGGCACACTTTAAATCTTTCTCCCAACACACACACACACACACACCCCCACACACACACACACACACACAGAGTGCTGATTCAAATCGTGTTTTTTTTTTTCCCACACTGACTTTCATTTGCTCCGTAGAGTAAAACGGTACAGTAATAGCTTTTAGACTGGTGCTTCCACACACTACCTCCAAAATGTTTCAGTAATGTAAATGGATTTCAAAACCTTATCCATGAAAGGTTTAGTATATGAAATGTTTAATATTTTACAGAGTGAACGTACCTGCAGGATAACATCGGTTATTTATAGGAACCGCTGAACTAGAACTTTATGAGTAAACTGTTTTTTTTATAGTTTTGGAGGAATGTATGATTATCACAGGCCGATGTAATGATAAAATGCTTAACGAACCACAGAGTCTTAATGATGAAAGGGTATAACCCTCGTGGATTGCAGTAGCCTGGGAATCCAAAATTGATATTAATGCTCCAGTCTCTCGACTCTTTCCTCATCTGCTTCAGTTTGCTTTCTAAATGTAAGTGGATTTTATGGGAAATGCGTTATGTCAGAGTTTGATTGTATTTTTTAAGCTATGTGAACAGGCCGATGCAGTGTTTTTTTTTTAATGCTGAATCGTATTTGTGGATATATACATATATATTCACAGCATATTATTTTGGATTTGTAAAGCATAGTTCTTTTTTCATTATCAGATGCCTCATCAAGTATTGGTTCAGTTTCACAATTTCATCAATTAAATGAACATACTGTACTAGATTGAAAGAAACACTACAACTAGCTGTCGACAACCAGGAATTATTGAGGTGATTAGTTTTAATCATGACTGTATAAACATCTATAACATTATGACCAGTAACTATCATAATGTTGATCATACGGTTCCAGTGGATTTATCAGTGGGTGGATGTATTAGCAACCAAGTGAACATTTAACTCTTGAAGTTGCACTGAACGCATCAAATCGTCCAAACTGAGTAAGTATCTGAGTAAATTCGACAATGCACGACTGGGTCACTGCATCTCCAAACCTAAAGATGTTTTAGTCTGCAGTGGACGGTACCCCAACAAAAGTGGTCTAGGGATGAACAAGTGGAATTCAGTACAAGTGAGAATTTGTGAAACGTGTTGGAAAAACAGGTTCAAACTCACAACTTACAGGATTTGGAGTTCATGTCACTACATTGTCTTACAATGTCACAATAATGACACTTTCAGAAATGTGGTAGAGCTCATGCCTTGGGTTAAAGCTGCTCTGGCATCAAAACGGGAACCGGTTTCGAAATGCTTGGACCCGATCGTCTTGACATCACAGTGTGATCCTTGTCTGGGTTGTTTGCATCCTTACGTTGCCCAATTTTTTGTTCAAGGAATAAATGTTCACTTGCAGCCTCATATTTACTACTCACTCACAGCTGTCGATGTAATAAGTCTGACACTTTCACCACTTCACCTGTCAGTGTCATAATGTTATGGCTGATCTGTGTATATACTGTAAGGTTGTCAATATAGGAAACGATTCTGATATTGGTGTAATAGAGACAGATTTCACACTGTACTGACATAAACTCAGCATATCCTGTAAAGACTGGCGCTTCATTGTGTCTTTTATGTTGAGACATGACTACCATCAAGCTTTTGTTTTCAAGACGAACGGGGAGGATTGAGTAAAATTTCCATTTGTCCCCAGGTCAAATGACACTGCAGGCGTCACAGATGTCTGTCAGCTCCAGCTTTGATGAACGGTAAAAAAAAAAGAAAGAAAAACATCTTGAGTGAAAGATGTTTTTCTTTTTTTTTTCTGATATCAACAAACATGTTGTTTTATGTTGGAAGAATGAAGTAAAGTAAAGTTAACAGTCAAAAGGCAACACTCCTTTCTATGGCACAATTCCATGATGCATGGAAACACCTCAAAATTCCTTCTATATTTCTTCAAGCAATTGAAAAAGCGCTAAGTTAGAGTGAAGTGAAAAATACAAAACTATAATCACTGTTGCATTGTCGCTGGCTGACATGATGCTTTGTGTTGCTTGCTGCTTTCTGCTATGCTCATTATGTTGAACATGAAATGGCAAAAAGAGAAGCTCTGTGAGGAAATGAATGTGTCACCTGCTTTCCAAAAGGTGTTTTCTCTTATTTAACAAACCTGGATGGACACTGTGATTTCTGGTGGATAAACAGTCTTATAAACTGCTGCCACTTTGATGCGTTTTCTCTGAAATGTATAATACGTATGGTTAGTTTGACAAATATTTAACATCGGGCTTCACCTCACATGCTTCAGTCATATTAATTGAAGCAGTAATTCCTGCTTTCATAACCTCCTGCCTGGATTTCTGTAATGGAATTAGTCAGGCTTCCGTTGCGAATTTACAAAGAAACGAGAAACTACCACCCAGTTTTAGTCTCTGGTCACCGGCTTCCCGTCCACGTTTGAATCAGTTTGAAATGCCTTGTCTTTATTTTTAAGTCTTTGAATGGCCACACTCCTTTTTAATTGGTCTGACCTGCTGCACCTCGTGTCCCTTCTCGTCCCCTCAGGTCAACTGACCAGATGGTTTCAGTCGTTCCAAAGTCTCAAAGGAACCTTCGAGGTGATGGAGTCTTTTCAGTTCTGGGTCCTAATCTCCCTCCGCACATCTGAGTCTTCCTCAGTTGCTGTTTTTAAATCTCAAAAACATATTTTTATTCTCTGGCCTTGGACCCAGAGTGAGACACTGACAATGTTTGTATTTTAAACCCTCTCTGCTTTTATCTTTTACTGCCATGGGTTTATTTCTGGCCTGTGTCTGTCTTTATGATTACTGTATTGTACAGCACTTTGTTCAGCCATGTTTTTATATAAACGTGACTAAAGATGGTGTGGTATTTTATAATACAGTGCTATAAGCAATGTGTTAATGTGTTTATAGTACTGGATATTGTATGAACGTTTTTGAAACCAATAGTAATCTTTCATAGACAGTACCTTGGAGCCACAGCTGATGACTTTCGTCTTTATCTGTTACTCTGTTCACATTTTATCTTTTTTAGCTGATCAGTTAAAGTCATCAGAATGCAAAAGCTCATAGTAATGCATTTAAAATCTGCTGAAAACACAATAATATTCAATTTGCAAAGAAACTAAGTGTGACTGCTGATGCTGGAAGCTGGAAGTGTTTGTTTGTGTTTACTAATAGAGTTACATATTGCCTGATGCATGATTACAATAAAAGACATAAAATCAAAAGAACATAGATCTTGCAGGGCCGTGGAGCTGTGTGTTGGTCAGTCTGTGAGTCTTCATCACACTGTGAGGTCATGTGAGGATGATGTGTCACCACGTCCTCCTGTAAGGTCAGTTTCACAAACGGCCATTAAACTGAGTCATCGCTGCCCTTTGTCCTGTGTGTTTGTGTGTTACCACACAAATGCATGTCTGACAGCGCACAGCTTTTTCCAATCTGCATTTATTTGTGTTTGCGATTAATAAAATGCTCCCTTCCGCCCGTAATGATGGTGTAATGGATAGGATCATTTTCAGTGCTCCCTTCAGCTTGACAGCACTTAACCTGTAGCGAGTCAGAACACTCTCCCCATGATGACGTGCAAGGTGGATGGCTCTTATGCAGAATTAGAAGTAGAAATGGAAATCTGTGCAAGAAAAAAGCTCCTTAATAGCATAACAGAATTTATGGAAAGCTCAAGTGGAAGATCTTTTTGTGTGAGTTGTTCATTCTCTGAAAATGATTTCGGGTGACGTCAGGCTGGATGCAGCATTTCCAACAGCATAATCATTCAGTTCAAACAAATGGCACCATGTTCAATAAAGCCAAGTCAAGTTCACTTTATTTGCAAGCACTTTTAAAAATAATTAAAATAATGAAATAAAACTACAAATAAAATAACTTAATGGGACTAGCAGTAATAAAAAAATTACGTAAAAGCCAAAAAGAAAAAATAAATGGCAGCAGAAATGTCAAAGCTCAGTCTGATTTAAAAGCCAGAGAGAAGTGGGTTTTGAAATGAGTGTGAAAGCGTCCTGATGTGGAGAGGAAAGCGCCTCCACAGTTTAGAAGCTCCGTCCTTCCTTTGTTTCAACCCGGACCAGCCCGGATCAGCCGGCGCGGTGCTGCGTTTAGCCTCCCTCTTCTCAGCACCGTTTGGTGTTGACTTGAAACATGTTGACCTTGAGAAAGCATTTAAGTTGTGGTTCTTGGGGGTCAGAACTGACTGAATGCTGTGGCACAGACAGCCTCAAATGCAGGTCTGCATGATGTGAAACCGGTGAAACAGCAGACACTGTGTATTTGTGCAGAGGATGATGTCACTCATCGGTTTCTGAACTGCTGTTTTCAGTTTGTCTCTTCCCGGATGACATTTTAACACCAAAAACTGGATGTTATGGTCAAGGACAAATTTATTTACTGTATATAGAATATTTACAACAATGCATGCTGCCCAGAGCACTTTTCAAGCTAAAATACAAATGGATAATACATAAAAACAATAAACCGTGTAAACTACAATAGTCCAAACTAAACTACAATACAATAAATCAAGACAAAAACATGATTCAATAAAAAAATTAAGCAAATTAGAATAAAACACAATGCATTATTTGTATAAATGGGGGGTGGGGGGGTACAGGCATGCAATGTGTCATCTGGCCAGAATAAGTACATACAAAGAAGCTCCAAAGGTCAGACTCGGGTCGACTTCACAGGCGAATGGAGCCGAGCAGGACAGAGACTTGTCAGACTATTTCCCATAATATTTTAATAACAGAGCTGAAATTTAAAGGACCATCACATCACTTTTTCAAGGGTTCAAATACAGCATGTAATGACTCATAACAAAAATGTTTTCACTTTATTTACAGTATTTTCAGAGACACGTGCACAGTAAGTCAGGGTGTTTTGGAGCCAAGTGAATGTGAAGTTATTTCTGCGTCATCCTGACTTTATAGTCCCTGTCTTTGTCCAGTGTGAAACAGCCAGTCACTATATACCTGAAATTGTGTTGTTTGTCCATTCTTTCAGATTCGACCTCCTTAAAACTCTCTAAATCTGGACCTTTAAACTACTGTTGTATGTTCCTTTTCCAGTGAAATCATTACACAGAGGAATATTTGTGATGTGATTGACTGTGCAGCCATATTTACAACATGAAAGAAAGGTCAAAAACTGGAAAAAAGACTCACCTAATGTATAATGCATTCTTACTCTAAAACTTTTGGTGTCTATGTGCACAAAGCACCTTTGACGAGCATTCCAGTGACCAAGATGCAACATTTCCAAATTTGGCACCACACAGGTACAGCTTCATTTGTTTCACATGTAAAATTAATCTGTTGCAATGAAGGAAAAAAGGTTGCTCGGAAATCTCTGGATGGATACCAGATTTGGCATGTCCACCTTTTGTAACGAAACCTTTGACATATTTGACGGTGAGAATCAGAACGAGCTCACAGAAGTTGCCTTTGGAGAACGTCCTTCGTTCAGGCCGATTTTAAAAGAAGACTTGCCACTGCAGAGCTCTTAAATGTGGAGTGACTATGTTTATAAAAGTCAAAAATACTAAAGAAAAAAGCAGTAACTCAAGTATTTTCTTTCATCGATAACATCTAATGAAGGATTAAACTGAGAAATACTTTTGGAAAGGCGCACAAAAATGGATATGAATGACTGAATGAATAATGAGACCTCAGATGTTTGATATTCTGCCGTCACCTGTTTGTGTTTGAACATGATCATAAAACTTTCAATAATCCTACAGTTGCAAATGGAGCAAATCGCAGAACAAAGAGACATATGGCATCACACATAGTTTTTCAACTGTTTTTTTTTTTTTTTTGTTGTTTGTCACCCACATTTTCCAGTTGAGACCCAAAAAGTAAGTGTATGTATAATCTGAGTCACATATTTTCATGAGTGCCTTTAGAGTCAGATCACAAAACCAGGCAAAGACATTGGCAAATGAACAAATTAACAAAAATGACAAAAAATAATAATGTTTATAAATGAAACGATCCATAAAACGAACCAAATAACCCAGAAAAGGAATAAAAATGAAGAAAACATCAAGAAAAATGGACAAAAAGATCCACAAGATGAACAGAAATGGATGGAAAATGAGCAAAACATGCCCCAAAACAATCAAAAATGAGAAAAGTTTCCACAAAGGGAAGGAAAGTGAATGAATAAGAACTGATTGCACTCTTTTTCTTTATTTTAATTTTAGATGACAGTCTATGTAAAAATATAGAGAAGGAACAAAACAAGAACCAATCAAAAAGTCAGGAAATACATGTTTTTTTTTTTTAAATCTTTGGTTTTTTCACCTTCCACTCAGAACTAAAAAAAAAAAGTATACTGATGAGAAAACATATATCCGGATGACATTTGTGCTCATGTTACACAGCTTTAGACGAGAGCACTGTTTAAAATGTTCAAAGCCACATTATTCTTTATTTCCATACTCAGTAGGAATTGCATAGATTTATATCAATTCAATGTCAATTTTTGATCCAAGAAGTTTTGTGTTCTCGTATTGGATCTAAAATTAAAATACAGTAAGTCATCTCTGTTGTCGTAGATGCATGTAAACCAAAGCAATTTCCATAAAGATTTAGAAACAAGACGAATACCTGCGTCTGTGAAACATAATAAGAGGTGGCATTAAATGCAAAATGTGAGCCGTGGCAGGCCTAATGTAATGGTCCGTGGAAGCACTGTTGTTGGAAAAATAGATCTCCTCTGACCTCTAATACAAATCAATTCTAACAAATTCTGCAAATCCCATTTCTGTCTCTTTGATGGATGCATTATAAGAAGGGAAAAAAACAAACACATGGCCTTTATTCCACCTGGTGCAGCCACATTTTATCCACATTTTGCATGATTTCAGCAGTTTGCATAAGATGTGTTTTACAGTTGGATGGAACGGAGCAGGGATGATATTTGAAAGCAGTTGGTTGCATATGATGTCCTCGTTCAGTTATAATCCCCTCTCCTTTGTGCAAACACATAGCTTTTCTGATTAACTCATTTTCAGCTGAACGCGATCTGGCCTGATTTGATTTGCTATCCAAAGCAATTGCCTTTCATATTAATACGATTACGTCGTAGAACAAAGTGGCCATTATATGTAGACTTATGGTGCCAGTGGAAAAAAGAACATCACATTGCCATCAGTTAACATCCCTACTGAGAAATGTGGGCATTAGGACGTAGCGATAATGCACACGCTGAGGCACATGCATCACGCCGCTAATCTTAGTTAGCTTTTCCTCCGTCTCTTCTGACTGTGGACAAAGCGCTGCCGTGGCTGCAGCCACGACTGACGCCAAGGATGTTCGTCATTATCAGCCCATTAATGTGTTTGTAAAACCACTTGTGCTGTTTGCTCCGCGTGCGGCAGAACTGTAATCTGGGGTTACACATGTCATAAATTCTCATCTCGCCGAAATCCAATTAAGGCTGCATTTAACTCAGGATCCACTTCAACACCGCTGTCACCTGTTGTGTATAGTATAATTACTCTCTGTGTCACTGTTTCTATGTTTATTTCACACTCAGGGACAGAGCAGTGTGCAGCTGGAGGCGCTCAACCCCTGCACTATACACAGCCTGCACGGTACAGCCCATAATAGACATGTTCAGTTACACTCATGGTGGTTTACAGGCTCAAGTGTAACAGGGCTGTAAACAATGCTGACGTCTGTTTACTGTCTCTAACCAGCACTGTGGACAATATCTCTGCAGCGGGGGATAAGGATGACAGTGGCAGTTAGTCAACCCTGTCTCCAAGAAATTACTTTCATATTGAGCTAAATTGCAACAGCAAATAAGGTGTGGAGGAAATGCTGACCGGATTACATGTGCTATCAGAAAATGGAGATATGTTAGTGGATTCGGCAAGGCACCAAAAGGACAAAGAACATTTGGTAATAAAAATGTTGCACTTAATTTGTCCCCAGAAGCATAGCCTCAGAACAAAATTAGAGCAGTCATTAGGTTTGTCTGAAGAATGTATTTGCGGTTGAGCTTTAATTACAATATAAATGTAATTTCTGTGAGACTGGGTTGCAAATCATCTTGAACGACTTGTCTCAGGCAGTGCTGGCTGACTAAAACGGGTGTTTGTAATGCAGATGCCGATGCATTTGCATGTGATAAAATATGAGCAACATATTAATAACAATAATAACAAATGAGACCGAATTGTACATTAATACTATACTAATACTAATTAAAGGCAGCCATAGTCAACTTGGAAGGTAAAGACTGACATTGCAGTGGTTACACCAGCTGTACTGTATGGGGCTGAGACATGGTCAACAACACAAAAACAAGACCAATGATTGGATGCCTTCGATAGCCGACGCCACCGCATAATTCCAAAGAGTGATATACGGGAACGGACGCAGCGGCTGTATGCATCCACCTTGTTGAGAAGGATTAGATTACCCTGGTTTGGTCATGTGTAACAAGTAAACCACAAGCAAATTCTGCTACAGCTCTAGCACTGGGACAGCAGAGACAGAGGTGGAAGGATACGTGTAGCAGAGACAGAGGTGGAAGGATACGTGTAGCAAAGACAGAGGTGGAAGGATACGTGTAGCAGAGACAGAGGTGGAAGGATACGTGTAGCAGAGTCAGAGGTGGAAGGATACGTGTAGCAGAGTCAGAGGTGGAAGGATACGTGTAGCAGAGACAGAGGTGGAAGGATACGTGTAGCAGAGACTTGGCACAAATGAACTCACCTGTGTATTGACAACCAGTCCAGGTGTGTGCAACGTTGCCACCAAAGTTAAATGTGGCCATTTTAAACTTTGAAGTTAAGTTCCAGGTTGTTTAACACTTTTTTGTTTAGTCCATAATTCCATGTGGGTTCTTTCACGGTTTGGACGTCTTCGGTAATGGACGATGTTGAAAATAATAAAAACACTGAAGGAGGTGTGTCCAAAACTTTGACTGGTTGTGTTCAATTTATACAGCACCAAGTTATAGCAGAACCAAGTTGTCTGCATTATTTTTCTCTTTATTTACCTCAGAAATGATCTCCAGTTGATGCAGATTATCTCAATATTGTGTTTAAGGAGCCTAATTTAGCTTAAGTCTTCCGGTCAAATTGCCATAAACTTTGTTTTTGGTAATACATCCCTTATTTTTCATGTTCAACCTCCATCAGGTTACGGTACATTTCTGAATTTGCCTTTAAATGTATTACACACATTTTCCCAGAAGAAAAACCCTTTTTGTTTGAACACGAAAACATCCATTTTCATATTAAACAAACACATTTACATTACGTTCACATTTAGTGTTTACAATCAATTACACTTTTACAGATGCAGTGAACAGTCACTAACAGAGTGAATGTTGCCAAGTTCATTACAGCTTCATATTAGTAGAAAATCAGTGCAGTGTAAATGTCAATATAATACACTGTCTGTGCAAATTCAGCATTAATCCCTTAAAATGTTTGAACTTTTCATGAACACTGCGTAAAGATGGCTCCGAGAGCACGATTCCAGCTCAATTTAAAAGATTTCTGTCATGCAGGTCAGAAAGGCCCTGTTAGTGTGACCGAGTCGCACAGGAATGACAATTATACCCATAACTAAATAGAAACAGAAAATCCATTCAGATTTTGTAATAACTCCATATTAAGTTTATTAGAAACACAAACAGTGTTGCCGTTAAGCACTAAATCCTTTCTTCAGTGGCAGAAGGTGGTTGGGTTAATCATGCATCTACAAGACTTTGGCACCAAAGATGAGTTTGCTTCCAAGTCCTGTAGGTGTTTGGCTTATGGTAATAAAAGTGCTTTGCTATGGGTTAGTAAAAGATCATGATGTGTGTATAATATTAATAAATTGACAGCTGTAATCACCAGTTGCTGTTAAGATTTCCTAAACGATGACTCAGTTGCTTTTCCACAGTAATGTAAAATGACATTGGGTTTTCCCATATGTGTTTTTATTTAATTATGATTAAAGCTGCAGAATGAAGGTGTGCGTTTCTGAATCCTGTGCCCTTTTTTTCCCTCTCGATTTTGTTCCTGCAGCTTTAATAGACATTTGAAATTGGTAGTGTCTTATACTTTGCTGTATCATCTTTCTATCTCTTTTCTTTTTAAATCTCATCCTACTTCTACCATTTCAGGTTGAACACTGGCTTTGACACGGTTGCAGATTCCTGCCCTCGCCTCCAGCCTAACCCTTCACTATGTTCACATCTGCAATGAAGCAACTTATCAAAACAGGTGCAAAGTACTTACTTTTTCTATGATCTACCACTTTTTATAACTTTATTTCAATCAGCTTCCATCAATTAAACAGCCCCTGTTTACGTGATGACGTCCCACGGAGCACTGTGGGAGCTGTAATGAAACATGTATCAGACTGATAATGGCGAGCGTGTGTGCGCTCGCGACTGCAACTTCTCGGCTTATTAGGAAGGCTCTGACATTTCCAACGGTAAATACATTCATCAGCCGAGACAGATGATTATCTGTTTAATTTTGGAGCCTTGCAAGATATTGCAGGTTGTGCAGCTGTAGAGAAACAGCAGCAGTTTGTCAGAGGACGGACGGGTTTCCTGTGCCGTTCATTCACTTCTTCAGCTCAGGAAAACCTATAAATTCATTCGTGCAACACAGTGTCACACATGAACAGTAGAAGAAATGGGATTGTATATTTAGAATGATAATTGGAAGGCAACTGGCTTGAAAAAATACACAGTAACTCTGCTCCAAGCGTACTTTAACTTTTCTTATTTCAGAGTTCTAATCAAGCAACAGTAGCATTTTTTTTTTATTATCACACTGGGTCATTGTTAAAAAAACTACTTCACTGCAGCTGCTCATCTTCAACAAAGAACAAGCTACAAATACAGCTTTAAAAAGAACAAAAGACCACTATTTTATGCTTCTGAGTAGAATGTTTGTTTACTCGACAAACTGCTGACATTTCTCCAAAAATTCCTACTTAAACTATTGTAATGTAAAGCACATATTTGCTGAAAATCATAAGTTGTCGAAGTGTTTGGTGTTTTTCTCACACGCACAAACAATGCAATAATAATCAATATCAATATTTCACACAGGGTTTGGTCGCGTTGCACCACCCACCAGAATGATGATGTTTTCTTTGATGCATGTCTCTTCTATCTTTAATTTCTATCATAAGGGTTGTACACATTTACAGTATTTGAAGCTGTTAAAAATTTCTCAAAATATAATCATGATGTTTACTTTGAGTTTTCTCATCATTTTCACTTTATTGTGATGTTGCTGGTTTGTGACGGGTTCACGGCCCACGCAGACCGGACGCCCGCTACAAGACACTGCTTTCGGCTTCCTGAAATAACAATGATCAGCTTATTTTTGAGTTGTGACGACCTGTGTTTGCTCCGAGGCTATTCCATCGATGAAAGAGCATCCGTCTCACTCAGCATTCACAATATTATGAAAAAATGTACTTCGTTACTGTACATACTTTAAGCAACTAGTGACCCTTGAAGTATCTCCTTACTCCTGTTTTCTTCTGCTTGTTTCCTTCCTCTGTATGTTTTTGTGTATTTTATTGTCATCTAAATTGGTCCGTTGTTGAGAATTATAGTCTGCGTCAAAGTAAAAGTGCTCAATCGTCTTCCAGTACATGGAACCAAACCTATAGAAGGGACTTTTCTTTCGTCTTGTCATTTCCTCTTCTTTGCTCCTGCCTTTCTGATTGCTCACCTGAGTCTCATACGCCCACAGTGAAACTCCTTCTATCAATATTCAACAGTGAAAACTGCTGAAACTGGAGTCCCTGCCAAATAATTTAGCATGTGAAAGAATTTGATGACGCAGAGGTGCAATTTTACATGATTTGTACTTCACAGAGCAGGGAATCAGTCTCTAGCCCAGTGTCTTTTTGCTTGGAAGATGAGAGCGTGGCTTTGACTCCCCGTGTTACTCGGCTAATCAGCCTGTAATCCCTGTGCTGCTGATGTGAGAAGTGATGCTCCACATGACTCTATCATTTTCTCATCAGTGCTCTCTTTGTCTGTGCCTCAGTCTCTCTCTCTCCATCTACGTCTCTGTTTGAGGGACTGTTGCTTCTCCGTGATTGGGCCATTGTTCTGACTTGCTAGTAGTGCCAGCCTGTCGGGCATGTTTACATGAATTCATGCTTCTAGGCCGCTGGCTAATGCAACACCTTTGTTCTTTTAATTGGTCGCTGTTCAGCCACAGGCTGAAAGGAATGAATAATTCCACAGCTACGGAATACGAACATTTCCACACAGCACATAACATCTTCACTCTAACTATGAATGTTTCATGCTGCCCATATACCCTCTGCTGCAATGTTAATATCTTGTGAATGCGGTTTTACATCGTTGAGTGTTAATCGTGCCCTGACTTCTACTACTAGTTCCCCGGTCAGATTAACTGGCTTTATATTTTATAAAATGCCATAAACTGTTCCATAAATTTAAATTGTAAATCAGACTACAAATTGCATGGCACGGTTCCAAAATGCCAAAAAAATAACTGACCAGAAGACCAAATGGAAACAGGCCTCCTCGAAAGGTGTGATTCCTGTCATATTTTAAATTACCTACTCAAACACTACTTTTCTAATTTGATTTAGAGCTTTTAAATTTTTAGCATGTAATAAATTATTGAAGTATAAAAAAGCAAACCACAGATTTGATGGTAGAGTTGGTAATAAGGGGAGTGTGGTTTGTGGAATTGTGCACAA
>JAQQAE010012492.1:0-13145 GCA_029823295.1 Pseudamia nigra | reverse complement strand
CGAGGATTAAGGGGTAGAAAATGGATGGATAGTTCTAGTCTCTAGTTTCAAGAGTCTGCAGAGAGCAAACCTAACAAAACCTCCAACAGCAGGCCTAGGGTAATGGGGGAGGAAAAAAATTTAACCTTCCTTCCTTTAACAGAAATGATGGCCAGAGCAGACATGCGAAAACACCATGACTCAACAGAGAAAAAAGGTGCATTTGTTAATAAGTGCAGTTTGTGTAGCTTTAAATAAAGCTGCATTATACGGCCACTAACTTAAAGAAGACATGTCTGAGGTATTTACAGATGCTTCCAAAGATGCAAACACTTTGTGGGAACTAGGTCAGAGTGTATTGATGGTCGAACTAATGGGGAACGTGATAAATTTGAGAGTCCACCGGACTTCAGCATAAACACAGCTCACCTCATCAGCACCTGCTGGACCGTTGGGTGGATTGGGAACCAGAGGGGCCTGATTTTGTTCTACCCACTGAGGGGCACCACCGTGGACTATTTGTTCTCTGAGCCACACCAGGCAGATGAAGGCGGACAAGGTGCATGTGACAACAAAGCAGCCGTGGACACAGTCAATCATTAAGTTCTGTCTGTAATAAACAGATCAAAAGCTGTGGGTTAACAGACATTCTACCACAATTTGAAATACGAGTCAACCAAAGACTTCAGCTCTTAATCTTTTGACGGCAAATAGATCTTAAAGGAAAAGATGATGAAGCACCATACTGTACAACCAAAAACCACAACAATGACAGAACAGGGGCTCAACTAAACTCAGAGAGATCAATACTTACGTTGACAGTAAATCTAAAGGCAGGGTAAGGAGAGAGCTCACAGAGCCAGTAAATAAACATTTGTAGATGCGATCTGTTTGGAAAGCAAACACAGGAGATAGTGTCTGTAACAACGTCATGGCAACAAAAAAAACTGAAAAAAAAATACCAGCAAGTAAACTAAAAGACTACATTGTGCGATTTTAGAAACTTGTGAAGATGAAGGAATAGTACACTGTGCCACCGTCTCAGCTGAAAACACGAGAATTGGGGGGGGGGGGGGGCACGATCTCATTTGTCAATGCTGGGGGCACGCAAGGCTGCAAATAGGGTCTGAATCAGGTCAGAGATCACAGTGTACACAATCCTTAACAAATCCACACATGATGAATCTAAGCCACAAAGAAGTTTAAATACTGAATGAACAAACTGACAATAAAACTTGTAACTTGTATTGAATTTAGGAAAATAAAAAATCACAATATGTTACAAATACAGACTCCCTGGTTCTTTTGTTATTAAATAAAATGTGAGAATGTGTGAATTACATCCTGTGAGAGGCACCACGCCTAGCCAAGCAAAGGCCACCAGTGTGTAATGAAACCAGTATCTGATGGCGGTTCCGACCGTGGTGGCCAGCCCTGCAAAGATGTCCTGGACAGGCAAACGAGATGGCATGTCTGGAGAGTAGACTGAAAAGAATGGGAGACAAAAAGTGCAGGCAAATTAGAACAACAAATATTGAACAATTCAGAAGAAGCAATTAGAAGCAAATCCATAGATGATTAACTTACTTGGTGTAAATGCAAACCTGTGTTTGCATAATTCGCAGTGTTCTTTTCTGCTGTGTTTCAACCACTGCAGTAAACTGTGGAGGAAAGCGACACCTAGTGAGGTTGGTGTGATTGTGCCACATGACCAGATCACTGACAGTCCAACAATGTGCAAACAAACTTTTCAGTTTCAGGAGTCTTCATTTCATTGTGAAGCTCTTGTTCCTAATACAGTACTGTGAAAAAGTTTCAGGCACCTTGGGTTTGTTGACTTGTCTTGTTATGAAGTTATATATAATGACCATACGCATACATAATAATGAATAAACATTATGCTAAAATAAGTGTGGCACTAGTACCTGCAAATACCCATGTTGGGTTTGTTGTTTTTGTACAATTGTAAATAAAAATACAGAAAATGTGTACAGTATAAACACATAAAATCAGAAATAAATGGCTTCAAAAGACAAAAATCCATATTTACTGTCATGTCAATTCCTGTGGTAAGAAGTAGAACAGACAATACTGAATAATCCGGTCTAAATCTCTAGATTTCATATTTTCTGTCCTAAAGGGTTCACAAAACTGCAAGGGGACGAAACACTTAATATTGCATTATGAAAAACTGAAAAGTGACACGGTGGTGCAGAAGGGGCCCCACTAGATGGTCCTGGGTTCGATCCCAGTGCCGGGCTTTGTGTTTGCATGCGGCATGTTTTCCTCGTGTCTGCGTGGGTTCTGTCCGGGTACGCCGGCTTCCTCCCACAACCAAAAACATGCACGAGGGGTTAGGTGAACTGGTGACTCTAAATTGCCCATAGGTATGAATGTGAGTGTGAATGGTTGTCTGTCTCTGTGTGTGTCAGCCCTGCGCTGAACTGTCGACTCATCCAGGGTGTACCCCGCCTTCGCCCTAAGTCACCTGGGATAGGCTCCAGTGATAGTGACACCCCCACCCCGTACATCCACCCCACACCCTGACCCTCACGAGGATTAAGGGATAGAAAATAGATCAAATGTTTGTGTATTCTGGTTGACTTTTAATTGAGAAATACTTAATTACGGTCATTATAGTCTACTAAAACAACAAAGCCAAGGCGCCTAAACATTTGCACGGTACTGCACAAAGGTAATAATAACAGGCAAGTCCAAACATGTTCATTTTTGAAAACTTAGTGAACCTACCATTCCTGATGGATAAACTTGATGCTCCCGGCGCAGACACATGGGTGGTAGAGCGGCTTGTCTTGGGTGCCTTCTGAGCGACATACCCGGCATATGTCTGTGGTCGACACAGTAATATATCTGTTCATATCATGTGGCACTTACAACCGTTCTGTTTCATGAGCTCAGCTGTGACTTTTCTTTACTACTTCTCCTTTCAGTATTTATAATTCAATTCAAAGAACTCTATTTGTCCCCGAGGGGCAACATCAGAATAAAGAGAAATATTTGCAAGCCAGTTTTAAAAGGTTTAAGTTTAAGTGTAACAAATATGCAAAAAAAAAAAATCAGAGGAGGGCAGATGCTTTTCCACAGCACTGAATTTGCAAGACAGACACAGAACACTAATCCTGCAGTGATTAATCTAATAAAACAGACGGGAATTTCATTCATTAGGATGTGTCTTTAGTAAACAAAGCAGGACCGGTCACACTAACAATAGCGCGAGCTGTAATCCTTGGATTACCTGCGTCAGTGGATGACCAAAATAAAATGACTATAATTAGACCAACATGTTGGGGCATACCAATCGGGAAACCCTGGGCACTATCTGGTTGCTTTATGTGTAAATAAACATCCATTGACATCACTGTATTTATGTTGTACTAACAGAACACAGAGTAAACGGTGTGCAGATAATAGAGCGGATGTTATTTTTGTTAATGACACTGTTTTGTGGTATTTCATTCAGCAGTGCTGGGTCAGAACTGAGTGAAGACTGAAGCTGGATCTTCTCACGCCTGACTTGTGTCTTCACAAAGTCACGTTCTATTTTTGAGAAAATGAGGTGTTGATTTTTCAGTGTCTTCAAGAGCCAGTGCGTTATTGTCGTTTGGTTTCATCTCACCAGTGGTATGACTTTTAAAAAATCATTGCAGAAATCAAATGAAAATGAACAAAAAAATTAGAAGATGATTCACAATGATAGAAGTAAACTGAGACAAAATGAACAAAATTTAGAACGATAACAAACGAATCAAGAAAACGAGACACAAAACAAGCAGAATGGGGGGGGGAAATGAGCAAACTTATTGACAAAATTAGAAATAAAATCAACAAAATTATATGCAAAATTAAAAAATGATCAAATAATTGAACAACTTAATGAAGAAAATTAAGAACAATAAACACAATAAAGAATTAAGTGAACAAAATATAAACAGAGCTGATTAATTAAAAAAAATACATGAAGTTCAGAGAAAAAAGGTATTGTTCATTTTCTGAAATTATGCTTGTATTTTCGTTCATTTGTTTGATATTATTTTTGTATTTTGCAATTTTGTTTATTTCTTGGTGGTTCTGTTCACCTATCTTCGTTTTCCTGATTGTTCTGTTCATTTTTTCTATTAATCTATTGTAATAGATTCTAATTGTGTCCTTTTTATCCTTTACATTTGCTTTATAGTCAATTTTATCTTGCTTTGAGTGCATAAAATTGTCTTGGCTATTTATTTACATTTTTTGACATTTTGTGGATTATTTTATTAATTCGTCTTCCTTTCACTCATTATTATTTTGGTGATTTGACTCGTTAATTTGAAAGTTTTATTATTTCGCTTGTTTTCAGTCATAACAGTTAAAAGCGACGCGCAGTATCTTTGTGATTTTCTACATTTTTGTAACGCTTGTGCTTCAGTTTTGCCATCCCTCTACATACAGTGTAACACCTCATTTTCCCCCAAAATTAATCCAGTTTAATTCTAGTTAAATAAACTGACAAAATGCGGAGTTACTGCCTTTTTATTGCAGAATTCATAAGAGCCCTTATCGTCTAGTATGTAGTGAATGTAACGCTAATGTTAACAAGTTGTTATAATGTTATGATAACGGTCTCATTTACGTATTGTAACTAGATAATTAGCTCGGTTAATTGTCCTAAATTAAAAGGTGGCTGTTATTAAGGATTTAGAACATCTCTGCTCACGGATGCCACGCGCACTGACTCAAATTATAAACTTAAGAATGCAGTTATTTCCAAAGACTGAAAGCAAACGATGCTAAGCTAACGCTAAATGGCTAAAGCTAACTGGCTAGCAGTTAGCATGGGACTTTTCCAGGATTTTTAGCAAAATGCGCAGACAGGCGCTGCAGGCAGTGGCAGCGTGTGTGTGTGTGTGTGTGTGTGTGTGTGGTCTGGACGGTTGTGCAGATAATGATAACAACGGCAGAAAAATCACGTTTTATCATGTACTACCTTCCTCGGCGGTGTCCATCTTGACTGGCTGAGGCAGCCAACGAGCTCCACGCGGCTCGGTCAGTTTACACGGCTGCGGTCAGCGTCAGCTATCCGTACAAAAACAACAACAAACATTTCCATTAGTTCAAGTCCGAGGCATTTGTCTGATTTACACAGTGGCCTTTTCTCCCGGAATTCACCGGAGCCTATTTACTGTCTAGTTGCTCCGTTACGTACTGTACTGTATGTCGTGTGTGTGTGTGTGTGTGTGATCTCAAAACGCTCACATACTGTGTTTTTTTTTCTTTTAGCTGACTGTTCCTATCTGAAAATTACACATAATAAGCAGCGCCATGTTTGCGGCACAATAACGGGAGGATGTAGTGAACCGGGCGGAGTCTGGTCCGACCAGCGACGTTATATCAGGGCCTGTTAGATCAACAACCGTCACTGTAGCGATTTTATGACGTGGAAGTGTAAAAAAACCACGTGACCGCTTCAACATATTACGTCAGTTGCGTCAAAACGTCTTGTTGTGAGGGAACCACGGTTACGTAGCATGAAGTGTCCCTGTCCTTCTTGTTTTACAGAATACTTCCAACTCAGTTACATTTACGGTTGGAAAAAAATGTAATTTTACTCAGTTACATTTCACTGCACCTCAATGAGTAGGAGTAAAAGTAACACCTAGAAAATGTGCAGTCTCTGAAGGTTGCTGACTGGGATCGCTGGGATTGCTGGCTGGGATTGCTGATTGGGATTGCTGGGATTGCTGATTGGGATTGCTGATTGGGATTGCTGGGATTGCTGTTTGGGATTGCTGATTGGGATTGCTGGGATTGCTGATTGGGATTGCTGGGATTGCTGTTTGGGATTGCTGATTCAAAATAGCTGAACTTGCTGAAAAAGTTCACGAGGGCATGTGAGGAATGAATGAACTTCAAAGGCTCAAAGGCAGCGCAGCGTTGCAGTCACCAACATTCTGGTCGGGAAAAAAATTGTGAAAAATCCTAAATTATTTAAAAACTACAAAAAAAAGACAGCTTTACAAAAGGCAATAGCTGGAATGTCCTGGATGAGCTTGATAATATGGTGTTAGAATGGTGTAAGTCAGTTGAAAACTGGGGGAGTAGATGTGACCCCATAAAGGGGCGGAATAATAGTAATAAATAGAATGTTCGGTGGAAGAGAATAATAGTAATAATAAATAAAGTTAACCCAAATGAATGAAGGCAAATTGTTCATCATTGTTTATGTTCTTGAATATACTGTATATTGCTCAAAGTAATCAGGAAAATCACCAAAATGAACAAACTTGCAATAAAACGAGTAAAATAAACAGAAATGTCAAGTAAGTTAACAAGAAAGGAACAGAAAATCAAAATGAACAAAATAAATAAATAAAAAAAACAACAAAGTGATCAAAAATGAACAAAATTACTAACAAATGATCAAAATAATCAAAGAAATAAGTAAAACAATGTAGACAAGATGAAATAAACCTTGGTATTAACAAATATTCATCTTTTTTTCCCTTGTTATTTGACAATGAAGTGTTTAACATGATATATTAATTTTTCTCTGGATCTGGCATTGTGATACAATAGAATAAACTTTATCCCTTTGTAGGAACTTCATGATGGCATCGTACCTGTTCATATGCAATACGTGAGTCTATAACTAATCCCACATTATGAGTCTACTCTAGTAGATTTTCTTTATATTTCACTCTTACTCAAGTACTTATTTGTACAAGTACTTCGGCTTTGAGTCATTCTGATGATAAAGTAACTCTACTTTTACTCATGTACTGTTTCTGTTTGTCCTGCTCACAGACACATCCAGGACCTTCACCACTTCTCCAACGGCACAAGTTCTGTGTTTCTACACAATACTATTTACAAATGCAAACTCAGGTCATTTGTATAGATTTGTTTCTGAGTTTGGTTTACTTTAGCTTTTAATTTCAAGTTCTATTTGATCAGGAAAGGCAATGCGATGAGTTTGTCATTTTTAATGCGATTGACAAATGCAGGAGAAAAAAGAAGCGGAAAAATGAACAAAACAATCTTAAAACTAGAAAATTTGCTAACTCTGAAGAGCGTGCTGACTCAAGTTGCTGATAAAGTTTCAGAGGGCACCTGACGATGAAGGATTATCAAAGGATCAAAGGCAGTGCAGCGTTGCCGTGGTAACCACACAGCATGGCACTCTCCTCACTAGCATTCCATTTCAGTTCTCCATTTCCTATGGGGAAAGAAAATTGGAACAGTTTGACATTACATTTAGAACATATATTATAATTGTCATCTTTCAGCATACAGCAGAAAATCACAATGACAGGTTTCAGAGCAGAACCAATACCAAACAATCAATCAAAGAAAAAATGTGAGTCTCGTGGCATTTTGTTTTGTCATCAAGGCTTTTCCACCCAGGTGCAATACACAGGACTAGCCAGCAGGTGGAGGGCTTCGACTGCATCAAACGTTTGACTCAGTGACTCAATCTGAGCACAATTGTCCCAAGTGGTTCAGTGCTTCAGAAAGCTTCGTTTTCACCACAAACAGCTTTTAAAACCACTAGGTCCGAGAGCGTTCTTTGTAGAAAGACTGTCCGTCTGATGGGAAGCTGAGGTCATGTTCGAGATGTTAGACTGACATGTCGCTGACCAATAGAAGAGCAGACACCAGGATTGCAGTGCCAGAAAACATCTTGATAGTCTCCAAGACTTTTGGGAAAATACCCTGTGGGCTGATGAGACAAAGGTTGAACTTTTTGAAAGGTGTGGGTGCAAAAGCAGCACAGCACTTCAGAAAAGGAACATAATAGCAACAGTAAAATATGGTGGTGGTAGTGTGATGGTCTGAGGCTGTTTTGCTGCTTCAGGACCTGGAAGACTTGTTGTAGTAAATGGAACCATGAATTCTGCTTCGACCAAAAAAGTCCTGAAGGATGATGTCTAGCTGTCGGTTGAAGATTTTGGAGTGGCTTGTCAAGGTCCTGACCTGAATCGGATTGAGATGCTGTGACATGACCTTGAAAAGGCGGTTCATGCTGGAAAACCCTCCAATGGGGCTGAATGACAACAATTCCGCAAAGATGAGTGAGACAAAATTCCTCCACAGTGCTGTTAAAGGAAAAAAAAATTTTTTTTTCAGACTATGTCCTAGTTTTTCCCCCAAGTTGCCAATTGCAGTTTTAGCCATTCTTTGGTAGAAGTTGTGTGCTTCAGATTTCTGCATGACCCCATGTTCTTTTCAGACTCAGGTTATACATGCATCATGACACTCACTGGTATCATTCAGACTATACTCTGCTGTCAGTGATATCAAACCCTGGCCCAGATGCAGTCAGACAGGCCAAAACCAAGATACTGTCGGCTGGCCTGGGAATAGCTCAGGGACCCCCCGGGAGAGCTGGATGGAGTAGCTGGGTAGAAGATGCACGGTCTCTTCAGTTGGTAGTGAAGATGAACGATGAATTCTCTTAATTATGCCAAAAATATTGGATCATCTTAGATGGAGTTAATAAAAATTCATGGGGATTGACTCACTTTTGGAGCCACCCCTCCCAGTGGACATTGTAGGTACTACCGTTTGGAACACTTAACATTCAGCTCACCGCTCAGACGTGGAGGTTTCAGAGACCATCAATTTACAGCACCTCAGACAGTGTTGAAAATAATAATAATAATAAACATAAACCACTGTTGGAGAAGGTGTGTCCATAGTTTAGCTGGAGGCGCTGGAGCCTGACGTGGGGTGAGTCACAGGGCTGAAAGTTAGAGACAGGCAGGAGGTGGAAAAGGGCAAGTCACTGTGAATGGGGAGTTTAATGCACTTTGGCAACATGGCTTGTTATTAATAAACAGTGTTATAGCATCTAAGCATTTAATAATAATAATAATAATTAACATATAATTACATTCATATAAAGTAATACAATAAATAAGTATTTAATAATCATCAGAATAATATAATGTATATAGAACATGTATTCAAAAATTTCTGTGTATAATATATAGAGAGAAAATAGGACAGTGTGAGTATTTAATAATGTAAGTATATAAGGACAGAACATAATATGCATATATAGTATAAAAGTATTTAATCATTTAGGTATATAGTAATAATATAATAAATATATAGTAAGGGTTAGTTTTAAGTATTAGAACATTTGTCCCAAGGCATAGTTTAATAGCTAAAGATTATAATTGTATTTTGTTTTGACTTTGTATTTCACTATAAATGATAGACATGTTTAAAAAAACACTTTTCATTCAGTGACATCTGTGTCTTTCATGAGTTTATAATGAACAATGTATAAAAAAATGCAACAACATAGATACATACACACCACACATCAGTAACGCTACATGATAAAGCATGATAAATATTTATGTACAGAACTGAAACCATGTTTGCATATATTTGAAGTGATCCTAAAGTGTTATATCGTAGTGTTCAATCTATTTCATTTTCAGAGGTGCTGTACAGACGACAGCAGCTCAACACCTTCGACCGCTGTCTACTGCTTCCCACGTCATTGTGCATATTATGAAAAGTCCTTAACTTACCATTTCAACAAATTGTCATTAAAAATGAAAAAAAAACAACAAAATGGAGGTTGAGCAAGCCTTGAAAGTTGGTGCAGCTAATTCCCTGAGGTGTCCCATGTTTGCTTGATTAATTCCAAGCCCCTTGATCTGCAGGAAAGCAGTGTTGGAAACACACTGTGGTACCGTACCCTCATGAGCATTATTTGAACTGTATTGTACTGCAGAAAGCACTGTGTTGCTACAAAATGGTGAGAAGGCTGTTATTTCTATTTTTTAGTGTGTATGGGTATAACGCTGTTAATTGCTTGTCAATATCATTTAGTGTTTAAATAAATCATGTAGTCATATACCATGAAGTTAACAGAAGATTTATTGTGACATAAATAAAGATATGAAAGGGTCACAGGAGGAGATGTGGAGAGCAGCTGTCCTACGGCTGCCATGCTGGAGGAGAGAGAGAGAGAGAGAGAGAGAGAGAGAGGGGGGCCTTTTACAGGATGACCCCCGACACCAAATCATTTGTTGTGTGTGAAGGTTCTCTGTCATCCAGGTCAGAGTTATCTTTGTTCAAGCAACTGGACTAATATGTTTTCTCTCACATGAGCTTTGGATCATGACCAAAAGAACAAGATCTAGGATACAAGCGACCGAAATGAGTTTCCTGCGCAGGGTGGCTTGGACATCTGTTCCGGATGCCTCCTGGACACCTCCCTGGTGGGGTGTTCCAGCGTCGTGCCACTGGGAGGAGACCCCAGGGAAGACGCAGGCCACGCTGGAGGGACTAGCGGAGGTTTTCACTGTTCTGTTTTTGGGTTCTCTTGTTGGGACGCTGCCTTTTCTTGATGCAGATCTGATTTGAATGTCCTGGCATCGTACACCCATACGGTGTCTACGCCTTCCCCTGCAGTATGTTCAGGGACCCATGTAGGGAAGGGGAACCGACAGGCCACCACCTTGGCTGTATTTGGCAACTCCTGTGCCAGCTTGAGCTCCAGCTTGTCCATCTGCAAATTAGAATTAAGCAGCAAGAATCAGAAGTCAGATATGATGCTGGCGGTTTGTGAGCGCGTGAATCAACATGCTGTTACTAATGAAATTAGTGGAGATAGTTACAACAAACTTTAATCTTCTACGTCGGATCTTTCCCACTTAAAAACTTTGACACTGGGACATATTTTGTATGAAGTGAAGGCTAGGATCATTAAGCAGCCTGTGACGTATGTTTAACAACAATTATCGTGCAGTTTGTCCCTCCTAATGTATGACATGATTCAGTCATTTTGTCTTTGAGAAGCCTGCGTTTGAAAACCTATGCAGCTGGTTTATTAATTACTCAGATTAAAGTTACCGTCTGAAAAATAAAAGCTATAAAATGGGCAACTGCTGATAAGATGCTTTGGGATAAATAAAGTGCTCACCATTTGAGGGACTCCAAAAATGACAACGTTGCAGTACGGTGCAAAACTGACCTGAGAAAAGAGTAGGATATGATGAATTAAAGTACAAGTCCACCTTAACTCACACAT
Organism: Pseudamia nigra; assembly: GCA_029823295.1. NCBI lineage: Eukaryota > Metazoa > Chordata > Actinopteri > Kurtiformes > Apogonidae > Pseudamia > Pseudamia nigra. Next base: position 2,116 of record JAQQAE010012492.1, on the reverse strand, counting down.
CTATTTTCAGATTTTTTTTGGAAATATGTAAAAAGACATTTGGAGTAACAGTGTTTTTGTCAGCCACCTTCCACAGGTCAGCGATGTGGAAGGACGTCGAGCGGTGGACGCCCTCTCTCCGGGCCTTGTAGCGTGAATACCACACCAGCCAGGGGTTCAGCTCGAAGCCTGACGCCCGGAAGCCCTGCTTGGCTGCTGCAATCACCTTCAAGCAGAGGAACGGCACACCACTTACACAGTTTTATTAGGAATACGCTACGTAGAGCTGTGGAAGCATTTTTTTTTGTGGAATGTCTTGTGCTGGTGGCTGGTCTTTGAGGTGTTCAGCAAAGAAACAGGAACAAAGGAATAGTTTGGTTGCTGAGCTTAAAATGATGTTTTTTCTCAGACACGGATGAACAGAAAAATTGACTTTGTTTGAGGTCTGTCTTTGTTTTGAACGGCAACGGGCCAATCCAAGCACCATTGAAAACGAATTAGCTGGCAACCAGACGCAGTCAAGTCAATGTGCTTCGCTCCAAAGTGGAAAGTAACACAGAGGCTAAAAAAAGGGAGGTTGAAATGACACGTTGCCAATGCAGAACCGAAAGCAAATAACAGAATAACGAAAAGTTGAAGTAACTAACTGACATGGCAGACTGACCATGTAGTAACGGGCACTTTTAAGTCATTATTAGCATTTAAAATATGAATCTTATAATGGCCTCCAAAGGACAAAGAGCTGTACCTCAGCAAACAGTGGAACAAATCACTGAAAAGTTTTTATTCATGTTTTTTTTCTTTAATTTTATGTTTATGGTTGTTCATTTTCTTCATGTTTTTTCTATTATTGACCATAACCCTCTATTTATTTCAGTTCATTTATTTGGTTATTTTGAGAAATGTTTGTTCTCTTTGCTTCCTTTCACATTTTGCTCATTTTCTTCTTGTTTTCATTCATCTTGTAATCTTATTTTATTCCTTTTCAGATTTTTTTTTCCATCCACTTTCCTTCATTTAGTTTTTAACTTGTTTAGTTTCCTGGTTGCATCATTCATTTTTCTTCTTAGTTTGTTACATTTCTTCATTACTTTGCCTTTTATTTGTCATTTCCTGACTATTTATTCACCTTGAATACATGTTTTGCTCCTAATTTTGCATTTATATTCAGTTCAACCACTGAACTAGTTATTAGAATTTTGACAGGGCGTTTTTTGTGACATTACACACGATTTACCGGTACACCCTTCACTGCCCTCAGAGGTGGTAGTACTCAAATACATTTACTCCCATAGTTTTCCCATGAGATGTTTTGCAGAGCACTGTACTTTACTTTTGCTCCGACTGAAAAAAAACAAGAAAAATCATCAACAAACATGAATAAAGCGGAACCAAAAAGAGGCAAAACTATCCACAAAACAAAAAGAAAATGAACAAAATAAAAAGGAACAAAATCACCAAAATCAGCAAAATGCCTAAAAATGAAGACAATGAACAACATTGAAGGAAAGAAAGGATCTTCATACTGAACAAAATAACCAAGAAAATGGGTAAAATAATTCAGAAAAGGAAGAAAATGGAACAAAATAATGACCACAATGAACCAAATCATCAATAAACAAAACTGCACAACAAGAAAAATTAACAAATCTGAAGGAAAAATGAACAGTCATCCAGCAAAACGAACAAAATAAGCAACAAAATGAACCAAAACATAGGCAAAAAAGAAAATAATCAAGTAAACGTGCAAAAATAAACAGTACGATGAAGAAACTGAGCAAAAAAAAGGTTAAAAAATAAATAAATTATACTACAAAAATCAACAAATCACCCAAAAAAAATGATAAAATGAATCTGTTTCGTGCTACAAAGTAACTCACTACCTTAAGCACTTTAAGTTATCAGTACTTCTACTTTTACTTCAGGTGTTTCCGCAAGCCCCAGCTTCTCCTCGCAAATACAGACGTGAACAAAATTGTTGGTACCCCCGTTAGTGACAGAAAAACCCACAATGGTCACAGAAATAACTTGAATCTGACAAAAGTAATAATAAATGAAAATTTTATGAAAATTAACCAATGAAAATCAGACATTGCTTTTGAATTGTAGTTGAACAGAATTATTTTAAAAAACAAAC
>JAQQAE010012491.1:0-13145 GCA_029823295.1 Pseudamia nigra | reverse complement strand
GAAAGGACAACAACAAACTTTATTTATATTCCTCTTTTCTTAACATAGTTACAACATGCTTTTCAGTGCAGTGAGTACATTTACAAATCAGAACAAGGCAAAGCAAACTTAAAATAAAGAGTCAAATCTCGCCCTTCTGGTTTTGTCCCAGGGAAACTAACTTCAGACAGAAAACTGCATCATAGTCAGTGGTGAGTGGAAGATGATTTTCTTTCTACAAACATGATGTTTGTCAGTTTAACATAACGTAATCATAACTTAGTCTTAGAACTGTCTGCTCAGAACTGAGTCACTGTAGCTCCAAGTGAGCAGATCTGTAGTAGTTTTTGCTTTTTTGATTACTTTGTTTTAGAAGAACATGGTTTAATTTGTCAAAGTAGCAGCCATTTTGAGATGGAAATTAAGTCTACTGTATTTTTTAGATAAACTGTGACTTTTTTGACTTGTGAACTTGTCTTTAAAATTGAAAAACATGTCTAAATTAAGGCATAATTTAAATGGGATTAAAAAAAAATTACATAATTGTGCCAGTAACTGTAATGCTTTTCTCTCTGATGGTAAGTCCCATAAGGGAATGAGGGTGAGGGCGAAGGAAATGGGCGGGACATAGCCTCTCATGTTACCTGCTTTGCTGCCCCTACAACACAGTGTAATTATATGCATTGGTGTACAGTACATACTAATATAGGGACTTAAACATATCAGACTCATTTCCCAAATTACTAAGATCTAGGTGTAATATTTCAATTGTACCTTATTTCAACTGGTGCAACCATTAAAATGTCAGTAACATGTGAACTCTGTCCTAAATCAGAAAATATATTCAAAAAACACTATACAGAGCTGGTTCAATGCAGTACAGATTAAATCACTAGGATAAAGTAATGGGATTGTAGCAGATGTAGTTTCATTTTACATAAACATATGTTTCGAGGAATTATAAAAATGAATAGTTAATGGCATGACTGATTTTTGTTTGCTTCATATATGTGGTATTTTGCTGTACATTTTTAACAGCAGTGCCCCAGGTGGTATGGGCCAGATGTTCTGCAAGACACGGAAATAAAAAGCTATTGTGCTAAACAAGTAACAAACTTCGGTAGATACTGTTTTTCCAGGTGCATCTCCACAGTCTTTCACACTCACTCCTCCCTTATCATGGTTAGTTGGTGATTCTGCTCAAGGTTCAATGAACCATCAGTTGGAAAATCTCCCTGGCTGATCCTGAGTCAGTGTGTGTTGGGTGCCAGGCCTGCAGTGTTTGCCCCAGGGATCCCTTCTTGGATCAGCTGTTGCTAGCTGAGCCAGCAGCTAACAGACCCCTTGGGAGCTCCAGGTGGGTCTGATTAGTTCTCCACAGAAGAGAAGGGTCAAGGGAAGGAGGCTTGGGTTACCTTCACAGAAGAGGAAAGGAGGGAGAAAAAGAGGGGCGGGGGTGTTTTGTGAAAGCAGTGTGTGGCGGACAGGCAAATGAGTAGTTGCAGTGCAGTGAGTGGGGAATTAGACACATGTCAACCGAGGTCTCAATTTTCTTGCAATCTGTACGACACCTGGCCTCGTCTTAATTGGTCAGGATACCTTACCTAATCCATCGCCTGTCTTCCTCAGTGTCTGGAGCCTACTAAGCTCCATTCAGTGCTGAGACGAATGGACAAAAGCCAGGGATGAAAAAGGGGGCCTCTCTTTGAGGCCTAATCCAATTAGATAACTGTTAGAAAACCGTGAGTGGAGTTTCACGTCCCTTAAAGTAGACACGAACTCTGGCAACCTCTGCGACCCCGGAGAATGCCATCTTGTTAAGAGTAACAGTGGGGACCCTGATCCCCCTCTCTTGATCTCTCTGACCAGAGGGAGTGTGTGTGGATGTGTGTGTTTGAAGTAAAAAAAGAGAGGGAGATAGTCTGACTCTGCATAGCTATTCTACATTTTCCAATCCATGTTGGAAAATAGTACAATTGAGATGGATAGTAAATACAGTAGAATAGAGTTACATTGTTAAAATCAGTGTATTACATAGAGGGATAACTTTTTTCCAATTTGAAATGTACAGCAAGACATTTCTAGATTCTCACAGACCACTGATTTAAACAAAGTGTAACTACAAAGTAATCTGTGAACACAGTGTGAACACGTAGCTGTGCATACACAATGATGGGGAATGACTTACAACTGCATGTGAATGAACAGTAAATTTACACGGTCCCTTTTCCATACCGTGGGAAACAGAAGATAAAATTTCCCTTTTCTGGTGGCAGTTTTATTGCAAAAGTGAGAAGCTATTTATATTACATATACTTCTTATGTTGGCTGGCCCCTCTTAAGCCTGGCCTGCACCATTTTGAGCAGGCCCAGAGAAAAGATGACAAAAAGCACTATGCTTGATTGTGGAACAAAAATGGTGGCTTCTTGTTGTTCCATGAGAGAGATTCAAAGATGGCTGTTGCCCGGGACAAAATTCAGGATGAATGTCTCAATAGCCATTTTACACCAGCAGGAAACTGCTGGTTTAAAATTAGCTCAGAACCTGGAACTCTGGTTTCCAGTTGTAAACAAAGTATAGTATGGTCTTTTCTTGAGCCAGTGTGGATCTGTGATTGCTACAGGCTATAAGGATACAATGTAGGAGTTTTTCACTTGAACGCATTTACAAATAATGAACATTCTACAATTAACTAGCAAGATGACAAAACCGTGGTCAAAAAGTCAAGCTCACATTATAACCATGTGCTCAGAATTCAAGAGGGAAACTTCATATCAATTTAGATGATATGAAGTTTTTGTGGTTTTATAAATCCTGCTTTACATAAGTAATGGCAGTTCTTTTCATTGTTTGTTAATTTTCTTAATTATTATTATTTAAATTTCTAGAAGTGTGTTCACTGTGATTTATAGCTTATTTAAATCAAAATAAGGTACATGTTCCTTATAGTTATAGGTATATACGTTATTATCTTACCTTTAAGCATAGAATATATTAAAATGTTTCATTTAGGTCAGGTTGGATATGGTTGCACTTCTTCAATTTCTTCCATCACTTCATTCATTTAAAGTTAATTTTTTTGCTTGTTTTGTTTCATTGCTAATTTATTTTGTTCACTTTGTTGCTTATTTTATACATTTTTGTTAATTTTATCTTAAATATTTGGTATATTTTTGCTACTTTTTAAATGTTATCATGTTACTGATCCTTTTGGTTCACTTTCTTGATGATTATGTTCCATTTTACTCATTTTTTTTTACAGTTTTGTTTGTTTTATTCTTCATTTTCTTGGACAGTTTTGTTTATTTTGTCTTCATTTTTTTGTTGATTTCCTTAAGTATTTGTTATTTTTTACTGAATTATTTTGTTCATTGTTATTCATTTTCTTTCAATGACTTTCTTTTCTTACTTTTAATAACCCCCCCCCAAATGTTCGGACAAAGCCTACACCCTTGATTATAATCTCCTGTACCCTGTGCACTACTCACCATTCACAAGGTGGGATTAACAACATGTCCCTGATTATAACAGTCGCACTAAAAATCAAACTGTTCAGATTCCAGGGAGCCTGAATGAACCATTGTTCATTTGGTGTAAAGGAGGCTAACTTGTGAAGAATGAGTTACATTTTCTTAACAACCAGTAGAAGTTAAGCATAAAATGACCCGACATTACAACATTCAAAAAGTTGTAATGCTAAACAAGTCTCTGTTGCGGAGTCACAACCAGGTCCACAATCTCCCACTGTAACTTTGCATTATTACACACAAGCAACACGCCCGTAGCACTGCAATCACAATTAGTGTAGTATCATTGTGTACATTTACAGCAGCACTGCACTCATAGAAGATTTATGCGCATGATATTAAGTTTTGTCTTGACCTAAGAAAGTTGGTTTTGTCATTGGTCAGTCTGGACACATGTCATAATCAACTTTCTCAGATCCACTTCCACAATGTTGCTGGCAATAAAGTTAAAAGACAAATCACAACAGAAATCCTAACCTTAAAACTAATGTCTAATTGCACCTCATTTAATTATTTTGTTTGCCAACATCCAGTGGTTTCAAACAAATCATTTGATGAAAGTCACCCTTTTTTTAATACTAGGTTTAGCTTAGAAACAGATCTAATACGAGCAGTCAGCTCAGCACAAATCAACACTAAATTTGCATCAGCACACAAGGGTGCACAAAGGTTAGATTCTGTACCTTAGGGGGATATGTTACAAGGCCACAAATGCACAAGTGAAAAAAAGTAAAATGTTCTATATGCAACTTTAAATGGACATATCTTTATATTCATCATTATTTATTGGTTTTCACTGTAACTTGACGTAGTGGAAAATTAAAGGTCAAGGGAAAATTGGATCTTTATTGTTTTTGTTGACAGAGAAACAAACTGTACTGTATGTTTACATTTATGGGTAGCTTCGACCTCCACAGCAAACATTAATATACATTCATTGTGACTCTTGGGTTCAGTTTGCTGAAGCAGTATTATGTGAAAGACACATTCATTCACATGGTTGCATGCAGTAATACAATAAAACAGTTGATTCCAGTGTGAACAAATTATACTGTAACTCTTTTTGAGGAATCTGTATTTAAAGGCACGTATTCTGTCATAAATATATATTTGAAAAGGAAGCTTCTCAGCATTGTCTCCAAGTACAAAGTAGATCAGAATGTGACTGCTTTCTCCTGATAGTTGTGTAATGGAGCCTGTGTTTGTTTTGAGTTTAAACTTAATTAACTCTTTAATACTCTTATGTAAACAAAACAAAACAAAATAAAACAAAACAACACAAGAGCCACTCCAGCATATAAAAGAGAGAAAGTGCACTACAGGGACCTATCTGATTTATTCATATTTACAGAATCCTGATTGCCTTAGGTGATATCTTTGCCAGTAAATACATGAATATGTATTGCTGCTTTTTGAGACATGCCATGACTAACATATTTCTCACACAGCTCCCATTTTTATTCATGCAAAAAAATAAAGTGTTTCATAAACGGCCATATTTTCCATTTTTGAGGGCAAACCTAAGTCTCATAAACTCTTGATGCACCCTGTCACAGTGGCTTGGCCTCAGAGACTGCCCCTGAATGTTTGCTAAAGGGCCTAGCAACTGGCCTTGATAATACCCCATAATGTTCCTGCATAGTGATCAAACAATGAAATTTAATCAGTGGCCTCCAGTCTACTTCCCATAAAAATGTGTTCTCTAATATAAAGTTCAATTCTATGAATATTAAAGCAGCATATCATCTGTTGAATATTTCATTTGATCTCCACCTTTAATAATGCAAAATGAGGAATAGAACATTCACCCCTTTTTCCTATAGATGATGACTTTGTCTACTACTGTGTATATCATATATTGCATTACTAGCTGTGGTATCTGTAATATAGGTTTTGTTAAAAATTGTACCGTCTACTATTGATATTACACCTCAGCTTGCAGCACATTGGCTGTCAGTGAAAGTACTGAATCACAATGACGGAGGTTTAAGTAAATGTCTGGAGTGAAGCATTGCTTGACACCTGCTCTTTGTGAGTGTTCATTTGAATTCACTTGGATGCTGAGGACAGGAAACTAGGAGGTGGGAGGAGGGGGAGTAACTCATGGTACGATGTTACCCTGATGCAGAATGATGATAACATTGGTCATCATCATCATGATGACAGAGTGGTTTTGCAATTCTTGATACACTGCAATATAATCTATGATACATACAGTGTAAATGGGCAAAATCATGGATCATTATGTACAGTATGTAAGTATGTACAGCGTTGTGCTTCTTACTGACTACAATGTTCATTATTCCAAAAGAGACTGCTGTGAACATGCTTCATCTCTTCAAACACTTCAAGATGGGACAGAGTGTGTGTGTGTGTGTGTGTGGACACAACACACGTAAAACTTGGCTGGTCACCAACAACTGGACATTCTGTAGAGTCACCAAGTCTTGACCCACTTTTATCAAATTCAATCTGGGCAAATGTATTTATTATATAAATTAGTAAACAAAATTACATATGTGTAAATTAGAATGCAATGATCAACACATACACATATTTTAATCAGTGCATTCTAATTTACACAACACAAAATAATCAAGAAAAAATGCACAAAGCATGAAAAAAGCTGAGACAATGAAGACAAATGATGAAAAATATTCCCACAAAATGTGTATGAATAAACAAAATGGAATAAAAATGAGTATAATAGGCAATACGATAATCAAAGACATGCACAAATAAAGCAACACAATGAACTAAAATGAAAACAAAATAATGATACAACACAAACAAAATAATGAAAACAAAACAAAACAATAAGCCATAAAATGCACAAAAATGGCCAAAATAGACAATGAAATTAAGGCTAAAATGAACAAAACAGTCTAGAAAACAATTAAAATGAGCAAAAGCTAAAAATACAAAACTAAAAAGTACAAAGAAGAAACAACACACGACAATACACGACTTGAAGGATTTCACGACACGAATAAAAGAACAATACACAACTGTGCCTAAAAAAACCCCAGAAGGTAAAAATATGTAACAAAAGTAAACAATATGAACGAATATTTACAGAACAATGTGATGTAGAATGCAATGTCATCTTTCAGTAAAATGTATGTGTTACCAAAATAAAACTGAAATCCCATAAAAATCAATAAAATATACAAGTTTTTTTTTAAACATACACTTCGTGATCCACTTAGCGTGAGTCCGTGACCCATTTTGGGTCCTGACCCACTAGTTGAGAACCACCGCTGTAGTCAGTAGTCCAAATATCCAACCATTTAGACTGAAGACTGAAACTGATTTTGACATTGGGAAGGTGCACAGTGCTACAGACAAAATCCAGAATGTATAATTTGGTGGAATCTTAGCAGTGAAGTCCCTTCTTGTACGAACAATGAAATACACCTACCACCACCCTCACCTTCCAAATGGGTTTACAACAGTCCTAAGAGTCCTAAAAGTACTAAGGCCCTAATCAGTGTTTGCATCTGTGTGTGTGCTCTAAGCTACTATAGAAATAGTAGAATCCATGGAAGTGGACCCTCTTCCTCTGGGGGAAGTGGCTTATTTTAGGGTCACTAAATTATTCTAATTTTCAGGTGAAAAATGGATGTGTTATTATATACTGTACCAGTGTATATTCTATTATTTTTTCCTGCAAAAAGATTCTTCTAAAGCCTACACAATGCACCTTAAATTTTGCATTCTAGCCAAACACCATTGTGGTCTTTGAAACCAACAGAAGAATCTGAAGGTTGAAGAGGAGCACGAAGAGACTCTCATCAAAGTTAATATTTGGTTTGTGTGTTCTGAGCTACTACAGAAACATGGTGGGGACATAGCATGGAAAGGTGTGCTAAATTGGCATCTCTGAGACTGGTAATTGTAATAAAATTATCCTCTGGAGCAGGGGAGCTCTTGGTCTTCCTTTTCTGCATCGGCCCTCATGAGAGCCAGTTTCATAGTGCTTGACGGTTTTGGTAAACTTCTTTGTTCTTGACCTTTATATCTTAAAGCAATGATGGACTGTCTTTTCTCTTTCTTTTACTCTTGCACAGTAGTTGTAGTAGCACTTATAGAGGTATTGACTCTGTACCCACCTTTCATCTGCATAAGACAACCAGTGGTCTAAAGCACATTAAGAAGGTAAATAATGGCACAACTCTTGACAAGGCAAACCTGCCACTGACTACCTCATTATTCTAATTAATCTAATGACATAAAACAAATCTGACATTAAAGCAACATATAAAACAAGCTAACTTTTTTTATTTACTACATGATTCCATATGTGTTCTTTCACAGTTGTCTTCAGTATTAATATACAATGTTAAAATTGATGAAAGTAAAGAAAAAACACTGAAGGAGTAGAAAAGGAAATTAACAGAAAAAGTAAAGACACCTGAAAAAAGGCACACTTATTGCTTCCCACCTTTGAGTGTAACAATAAAAAGTAGTTATGTAAGGGATATAAGCTTTCCGCATATGTTGGTATGCTTAACTAGTGTAATTGTGCAACATTATAGGGATGCAAATGAACTGTGTAGACATGGTAAGCCTGTTGGAAAAAGCCTTGAGGCTGAATCCTCTTTGTTTCCCTTCCCTCTCAGCGATGGTCTAATTGTATCATCCCCGTCATTTTAGTTATTTGCTTCTTTCTTGCTTTCCATCTCCTCTGAATGTCTTTGTATGGCACAGTCATCAAGGTGATAATTGCATTGCCAGTCCACAGTAAGACATTCTTAATTATTTCAGCATTAGGCGGCAGTTATACAGGCAATTAATGCTTGACTTCACAATTATATACTTTGTTTGATTGGCTTTTATCAGCAGGGTACAATGGGCTTATTTGGAGCTGACAAGAGAAACACCACAGTTTTATACAAAAGATAAGTGATGTGACATTCCCTGTATGGCTCCCATTCACATGCAAACATAGCATGTTGTGCTCAAAGTGCTTTTAATCTCACAAACACCGCACACATGAAAATAGTTGCCTGGAAATGTGTGGACACTGAATGAGCTGTCAAGCCATGAAAAGCAGCTCGGGTCGCTCCGCGCTTTTGAAAACTTGATGCCTGCTTCATCAGTCGCCTCCATTTAAAATCTCCAAGGCATTATCCAGTTCAGTTTGGTCTGAATGGTTGACACCTCATGTGTTGCTCAAGTGCCTGTTCAGTGCCATTCTTCTTATGTGCAGATGAGTTGTTTGACACTGCATATTTTATTGTTAGTTGATGTGAGCGGACTGTATCTGCAGTATCTACAACCTGCTGTAATGCTACCACACTCAATGTATGTTCCTAATAAGTGACATTATACTTTATATGCTTCTTTATAATTCGATTCAGGCCTAATTACGCTGTGGTATACACCTGGAACTCGCCCCCACTACCACATTCCTCTTTAAAGTCTTGGCCTGGGCATCAAAGCTGCCTGGTTTTGATGATATTCTGGCACCAGTCTGTGTTGGCTGCAACTTAAATAGGATTAGAATGTTGCACGTTAAAAAGGGCTGCTGGTTTTCGTCTCTGCAGAACAGGATATTATAAGTATTTTTCAATGTCAAAACATCTAAGAAAAGACATAAAGTGTTGTACAAAACTGCTTGACAAAAAGACCTGTGATATCAAAAAGTTAATATTTCCTTAAGTCCTGGTGTGTTTGATCCTCTCCACACTGAATAAATATGGAGAATTACCCCAGTCCAGTCAAATTCACTTCTTTGGACAGGACCTTGGTTAGCTTGCCATCATGATTTGTAGCTAAATTAGGTTCAGGTATTGCCAGTCAGGACGCCAGATGTCAAATTCAATCCAAACACTTCACAACACCTGATGGTATGGGCAGAGATGACAAATAAGAGTACAAGCCAGTATTCAAATGAAAGTAAATTTGGTACACACTGCTCACAGATGTGCATTTACATTATCTGCTAACTGCCAGTTCATTACTGATTCTGTTCTTAATTATTGTCCTGAAACCACCAATCTGGTCTATCTTTTGAATGTTTTTTATAAACCAGGAGTAACACTCTATCTACAGATGAATTAACAAAAACTTGAGACACAAAGCAAATTCAGATGTTCCCACACAGGTGTGCCACATGGTCCAATTCAGTATTTAACATTCATCCATGCACTGTGGTGTGTATAAAAACGCTGAAGAGGCCCATTGCATTCTGATTTTGGATTGACATGGCAAGAGGACAAGGTCTAAGTGACTCTGAGAGAGCCTCAGTCACACAAAATGCTGAACAGTGAGCATTTCACTGTGAGCACCTGCACAAGTGGCATGTGCATCTACATATGGGGGAAAGGCATCAGTAAACAGGATTGGAAATAGTGGCATAATGCAGTGGTGATGCTTCTGTCTTAGTAAAATGTAAGGAACAAGAGAAGAATACATGAATAGAGTGTAAGTAGGTACAGAGGGATATTTTTGTGGCTGCTGTGCATAAAGCCTCATTACAAAGATGAATGCATATTTCAGAGTGCAGTGGCGCAAAAACCATCTGCACTGGTCTATAAAGAAGTGTGAACAGGAGATACGGTCCCATGAGTTGTCCTTCACCATATTCTGCACAGGTGGGCAAGTGTATAAGTGATGTAGACCAAGAGAATGGTGCAGACCTGGATATTTGACCCTGGAGTCAGGTGATTCTTTGCCTCTGTTATGCTGTGTGAGGACTTAATGGTTTAATGAGTGTAGAAATAAGCTGTGTGCTGTGGCCTACACAGTTACTGGATCTTGACCCAGTTGGGAGACTTAGACCAATTCTCATTCCCAGTGTGTTGAAATCAGGTGTTATATCAAAGACTTTGGTTTGCTTAGCAGAAGTGCCCATTGGCCTGGCACATGATACAGAGAGTGTGCAATTTAATAATGCAATTCTTAACACAACATTGATTACATGACACAACCTGCCAAATATACCACTTTTTTTTCCATTTGTAAAGGTGCAGTTACTATCACAGGTATTAAGTTTCCAAAAGTGTGGTTTTATTAAGTGTTTGAGTTACATTTGTAAAGGCAGAAGTAGTTTAGATTCCTTGGCATTTTGAGAAATTGAGTTGTAGTTGTATAGTTTTGCAATTGCTATAAGGAAAGCAATGATGTAAGGAAGCTGAAAAAGGCTGGTTAGCATCAAATCTTATTTAACAATTCACACTTTATTTTGAAAAACTTTTTTGACCTTACATTTAGACGCATTAACACTGGAGGGAACAAAGCAGATTATTACTTTGCTTTAGTTAGTGTTTCTAGCTCTGTATTAATTTGCACAGTAATTGTAGTAGCACTAATGAGGCCATCGAGTCTATATGCACCCTTCCTTTGCAGAAGACAACTGATTCAAAGCCTGTTAAGAAGGCAAGAAATATCATGAATATTCAAAGCTGTCATCAAATCTAAATATTGCTACTTTGAACAATCTGAAATATAAACCATGTTCTGGGGCTGTTTATCACTTCTTTGTTTACTACAGTACATACAGTAATACCAAGCATGGTATTTCAATGTCTTCAGTAATGAATGCACAATATTGATTATGATAAAAAATAAAGAAACAACACTGTAAGAGAAGGTGTGTCTGAACTTTTGCCCAGTAACATACTTATTTCCTATCTCTAATATCCATGTAGACAGTTAGCTCTAGATGAAAAATGCAAAAACAAAGAAATACAGTAAATGTTGATTAGGGTAATGTGTTGTTTTTGAACTCTGTAACTTATTAAACTCACAGCAGCTACCCTTGAGTGTTATTAATAATATTACCCCTATTGTATTGTGTTCAGTGTGTTCAGAGGGGCATTTCAGCCAACGAGGTCAGAAGCATGAGCAACAACATGGTCTACATTCTCCCTGACATCTACCCACACACAACCTCTGTCCACGCTGGCATCCTCCCACACACTCACACACTCACGCACATGCTGCTATAACAAACACATGCACAACAGTCATTGCCCATGCAGCAGGACATGCATCAAGACCACCGTGTGGACATCAAAGATCAAATTACACCTCCCAGTATGAGACGCATTGATAACCCCGATGTCAGTAGGAATCCAATCAAAATCTAAATTGTGCCCCACTAAAACGGCCCCCTTGATTAGTTCTCCAATAAAATCCATTTCCTGCCCTCGTGCCTATTTTAGGCAGTTTATTTCCCCTGTGGTATCAAGCAATAGGCCCTACCCAGGACTCCCATCTCAGAAGGCCTGGTGTGATGTGTGTCTGTCTGGAGTGCTTTACAGGAGCTTGACGCTTCTGTCCGCCCCCCGACCAGTCCCACTGATTATACAAGCCCTACTGTTAGCTTGTCCAATATTCTCTGCTCGCTCACCCTTTTGTGTCCGTCCTGAGCTGAACGAAATGGGCAGTGAATTCAGAAAATTGCGCCACTTTTTGTATCTTTTTTATCTCTCGGCCTTGAATTGCAGAGCTATCTTGCAGAGCGCCAGATAGAAATGGCACAGATGTAATACATCTAGTCTCTCTATCACTGGAACGGTGCTATGATTCATTCACCCACAAAAAGTCTTCTCTCCCCATAAGCAGTCTTATATTTCAAAAAAGTGAACAAAAGTTATGTCTGCGTCTGTATTATCGTTATTACATGCTGCAGGTTTTATGTAAATCCAAGCAGTATTTCTCTGTGGTGCTTCCTCAATTTTTTTTATTACACTTACCTCTTTTTTTTGCTTCTCTGGTGCTTACATTTTGTGGTCCCTGAAGGGTGTATTTTCCATTGATACAGCTTTATTTTCAACTATGAATTGCTGTTAACCACAAATTATGTCTTGAAAATTACGCCGGAGCAAGGAGATTGATTGTCCGATCATCTCTTTCCCTAAAATTACGTAAAGGGAGTTACTTTTGGAGCACAGGGAAAGAAGTAACTGATTCTAATTGCAGTGACATGTGGTTTTGACTCTGATAGGACAATCTAAATTATACAGTAGCACTGAACATGGGTTGATTGGGTTTGCTTATAATATAGAGTTCATCTTTAATTTTCATGTCCTGGAAACTGAAGGTGCTCTCAAAACCTGAAAAAAAACCAACAGCATGTAATCAACTGAATATTTTTCATGTCATTTTCAATTCTCATGTTTCAAAATTTCACCATAAGTCTTCCTTAGCTGTGAAACAGCTTTAATTAGGATCTGCTGCTTTAATTGGAATGGACTTGACATTCACACAGCATAATGAAATCTGTAGGATTTGCTAAATCTTAAAACAGCATGGGTATCTGACAGCAAAGTATGTACTGTAAGTACAAATTTGAGATACGCTGCTTAATTATTTCAATTTTATGCCACTTTACACTTCATGATTGAGGAAAATATTCTATGTTTTACATATAGAAGCATTCAATATAATACATAGTTTCAATAATAGAGATAGATATATTACAGTGTGATACTGCTAATCTAACCACTGTACATGTTTAAAATTTGTAGATTTGCACTCACAAAATACAACATTAAAACACTCAGTGATGCATTTGTATGAGATAAAAGCAATATAATACATATAATACTGCATACCGTATTTTCCGGACTATAAGGCGCATCTAAAAGCCGTCAATTTTGTCCAAATATGACACTGCGCCTTATAAT
>JAQQAE010012490.1:0-13145 GCA_029823295.1 Pseudamia nigra | reverse complement strand
GATCTTTGAGTCCATCTCATGAAAAATGGGATCAAAAACAAAAGTGTTGCGTTTATATTTTTGTTGAGTGTAGTAATCAAAGAATCATTGGGTAACATATGAGCCATTTTATGAGAACCATAATTGACAGAGCTAGGTGCCGTGCATTGGGCAAAACTGAACACAGAATGGTCACATGAACAAACTACAGTGGTCCCTCGCTATATTGCAGTTCACCTTTTGCGGTCTCGCTGTTTCGTGGAATTTTTTAGTGGAATTTTCATATATGTTTTTTACAGCGTATGAACGCGCATTCTGTTCTGTGTCCTGATTTTTTGTCACTCCTCAGGCAGATGGCCGCCTACCCTGAGCCGCTGGTTCTGCTGGAGGTTTTGTTCTTCTGTTAAAAGAAGTTTTTCCTCCCCCCTGTCGCCCTTGGCTTGCTTGCGATGGTTCTGTTGGGTTAACTCTCGGTATAGTTATGAGGTCTCAGCCTCGAATTGTGAAGCACCTAGAGATAATGCCAGCGATTATGATTGGCGCTATACAAATAAAAATTGAATTGAATTAATTGGCTAAATTGAATTGATTGGCTAAAGGACAACCCACGCATTGTGTTCTGCATCCTGATTGGCTAAAGCAGAACCTGCGCATTGCATTCTGCATCCTAATTGGCTAAGGCCATTGTCAGTCGATGTCCTCAGTGTTGTGCCTCCTGTGCTGTGCAGTGCAGAGTGCGTTCAGCTCGCCGGACGTGCACTGGTGTTCGATTACTGACGGTGTGCCTCTGTGTGTTTGCGCCTTTTCTCTCCAACGGAGGCCCGCAGTGTCGACGGGGGCCTTCATTGGAGGGCGTCGCTGCGGCGGAGTGGCGCCGGGGTGGGCGGTCTCGGGGGCTGTGACGCATGGGTCACTGTTGGTGGTTTCTTGTGTGTCCAGCTTCGTAGGTTGATCGTTGAAATTAAATTTGTTGTTTCTGGAGGCCATCCTGTGTTTTTGCAGGAAAGCGTTTGTTTTTTTTTTGTATGGGTGTTGTGCGAATCATGCATTAGCCGGAGTGAGTTTTTCCATAGGAATCTACTTTGCGGATTTCGCCTATCGTGAGTTATTTTTAGAACGTAACCCCCGCAATAAACGAGGGACCACTGTATTGCACTCGTATGGCTCTGTTCCCATGAATCTTTTTACACAGCCATTGAAAAATTCCCTTCCTGCTCACACGCAGCCATGCACACACTGAATAATGATGATGAAATATGGAACAGTTAAAGGAGCCCTTTGCATCATTTTCTTTGCATCAAATTAGTTAGTTATCGCTGTTTAATATTAAATTTGTTTGATGAGCCGAAACATATAATCATGACAAATATACATAAAATGTAAAAATGTAATCAACATCTAGTATTAACTCCTTCTCATTCCAAGTGGAGCTCATAGTTTTCTGCTTCTCTCCTCTCTCAGACAATTAAATACACGTCACACCTGAATTATTTTTCTTTTTACAAATAGCACAGCTGAGACAGTTCTGACAGCGATTCAAAAGAAGTTTTGATACTGGAGTTCAGTTTAGCAGCAGAGTCCTGTGGCAGACAGTGTACTGTATGTAGAGGAAAACTGTCTCACCTAATTATCACACAACAAAAGATTCAATCAGATTCTGTCTGGTTTCTTTCTGTTGTTTGCCTTTCTTCATTTTTCAGACTAATTTTTTTTTTTCATTTTTTCTACATTAATCAATAGGTCAGTTTAACATTTATGTTTACTAGTGAAACATGAGTCAACAAAATGATTAAAATAATCCACAATATTGACAAAACATAAACCAAATAATCTATTTAAAGTAAAAATATGAATGAATGAACTAAAGAATTAAGAATCAACAACAAAAAACGAGTTTAACAAAAGTGAACAAAACTGAACAACGTCATAAACGATATGACCAAAATAATCCAGAAAATGAACAACCCTGTGTTTGTGAAAGGCGGGTACAGACTGATTAGACCCAGTGATACTAAATGTCATGGTGATAAAACTACTGTACGTTTGGTATTATTGATCAGACATCATACAGAGGGCAAAATGATCATACAAATAAAATAATGATTGTACATCTTGCTACATTGGTGGCAGCCGAGCCCTCTTTCCTCTCTCTACCTCATCCGTCTCTACCCACTCCAGCCTGATCAATCCCACTGTATAGATTTCTCATTTTCGTTTATCTTCCAGAATGTGCTCTCCTCCAATTTCAGGTCTTTAACAAATACCTCTGGATGCCCCCTCTCTCCTGCTGCCAAATCCTCCTTGTTCCTGCTCCCTCCATAAACAAAGCATCACTGGCCATTAACATCTACATTTAAACTGCCTAGGAATGGCTAATTATGACCATGTGTAGATGACTATTGTTTATTCATAATTGGTGAATTAAGATTTACATATTAGATATTTTAGATTCAGTGTAGTCCCTTTTATTGCTTATTTTGTCCATTTTGTTGCTTATTTTGTTAAAATGCCCATGTCATGCTCATTTACAGCAATTTACTTTCAATCTTGGGTTCCTCTAGATTAGGTTTGCACCCTATATAATTTAAAATAGTCATGAGATTACAAGCATGGAGCCTCTTCCTGAAATGAGTGGATCTGCCTTATTTGGAGTTTCCAGATGAGGAAAAGACTTTCACTAGGTACCCCCTTTTTTTGAAAGAATAGAAGTCCGGTGGGGGCTGCTGTCAAATGCAAACTTGTGTGACAAGTTTCTGAGCACTGCAAGAAACAAATTAGTAGCGAACAAATGCTGCTATTCCTATTATTAGCAGTGTTGCAGAGTCATGTGCGCAGAATCCCCCTGCGCCAGCTGCCAAGCCTTGTGTGTCCCAATTGGCTAAGTCATGTTGGCTGCTGACGGGCTAGCCAACATTTGGTCCATTGCACCCAAAATTGGATAAAAATATCTCTGACACCGCAGTGCAACTAACAGGACAAACCATCCAGTCGACTGATCACAACTAAGAGCAAAGGAGGTGGATTGCGCATGTATGTTAACAACAACTGGTGCTCACAGAGTCAAGCTGTTGACAGATACTGCTCAATTCTGCTTGACACTTTGACTCACCCACAGAGTTTGCTGTTGCAACCTATGGTTGTAACTGGAACAGCTGTCCTGGAGGCTAACACTAGCCATTAGCCGCCACTACAGTGAGAATGACCATCTAGGGAAGTCCATTCACGATAAAGTCATACTGAGCCAAGGTAAAAAACCTAAAAAGTCTTGCAACCAAGCGTTTGCAAAAACAGAAAAGCATGTCACAGCCACTTTAATATGTTACTGTTTTTGTTCATTTTTTCTCACTTCATCATTTTGTTAACTCTGGACCATTTTGTTCTTCATATTGTTCTTTTTTGCTTGTTTTGCCATTTTATTTATGATTTTGCTCACATTTTGTTCATTTTCGTTGTTGTCTCTGTTGATTATTACTGTTTATTTCTGTTAAGGTTTTGCTCATTTTGCTGCATTATTTTGCTTGTTTGCTTAGTTATGTTGCTCCTTTCACAAAGCTATGACTGACAACCTTGACTGAGAATATGCAGAACACATACGCTGCATTTTTAAATGAAGCGCTAAGCTAACAACGCTGTCAGGGTTGATTACTGTATGACAGGAATGTGAATGTCAAATCTGCTACAGCTGCCCATGGCTGTCGGACACGACTGAGAGACAGAGACAGAGTGTAACCCAGCAGACCAAGTCACTGGTTGACCTCTGACCTTGTGTACCTGACAATGAGGATGGTGGTCTATTCTGCTGTCCATCTTGTCATCCCTTGCTCACATCAATAGGGTGCATTGTGCTGCTTCATTCCATCTGTCCCTGTAAAGACTATGACTAAAACTAAATAAAAAATTGCTGTCCAAATGAACACTGCTGCAATAAACTACTGATGAAGCTTATGTGTAATCATCCATTTGTTTGTAGATGTCTATTTGGAAGCTTCATGCTTGACATGTTCATGTTTTTAGAACCTAACCCCCACGATAAACGAGGGACCACTGTAATGTGAAGATCTATTTATACTGTATATGTTAGTATGTTAACTGAGGATGCTGACCTAGAGGAGCACCTGAATGTGGTCTTTGCTTCTAGATGCTTTAGTTGTAAACATGCTTATTCTAATGTACAGTATTTCAGATAAAATGTAGCTTTTGGAGCCAATGTTCAAAGGACATTTGAGGAATTGCACATTGTAGCACTAATGCACTGGCTTTATCGTTCAGTCCCTGAGGATGCCACTCACAAAAACAAAAACTATGGAACTTTTTTGTAAGAAGGCACATCTATTGGTAAGTCACTTTTACATTTTACACATGATATCTAAAGAGTGGTTTGATAGACATTGGCACACAAGGATGAAGTGAAATTATTCGGACGCCAAGGTCAAAGGTCAAGGCTTGTTACACAATCTTGTTTTTATATTTTCAGGAAGATAATCTGATTTGAAACCAACTCATGTCAACACCTAGTCAGTTTCGCGGGAGAAAAGGTGCCAGATTCCTGAGAAATGACTTTTATCACTCACACTTTTAGTTTAAGGCCAAGGTGATAACCCAGTAAATAAAAGTAAAAAATAAAAAGTGTTTTACTGACTCCAGACTCAGAGTGTGGAGTTAGTAAAAACATAACTTTCATCACTCATGCTTTCAGTTAAAGGTCAGGGCGATAATTCAGTAAATGAAAGTTAAAAGTAAAAAGTGATTTTACTACACTCCCATTTTAAAGTTTCTTTCAACAGTTGTTTTTTTCTTCTCATGAACAAGTTTATTTGAAAACTTTTCTTTTTTTAATGTAAAAAGCAAGAATTGCTTTCATTTTTGGATAACAAATACTTTTGATGTGCTTTTATTCAAATCACTCAGACTGGCTACTGCTTCAAACAAGAAAAGATTCTGCTATTCAAGGGCTGCTTTTTTTCAGCAGATACGTACCTTTGTGATCAAACAACCTCTAGTTATTGTGAAATAGTTTGCATTGTGATATTTAATGATGATTCACTGTGATACATATTACCGGTATTCCTTAATTGTTTCCTGTAAATTGTCATGTTTCCACATCCATACAATAATTCTACTCCTGTATATGTAAATGAAATTATCTAATCTTATAAAGGGTAAGACTACTGCTCTCTTGTTTTTGTATCGGTAGCATTTCCAGCATTTTTGATTTTTTTCTATTTTTTAAATCCGATGCGCCGATATCAAGAAATCAATTAAAAATTGGGTTATTTTGGCTCAGATGCTTCCTCCCATCTCTCTATCCTGCCACTTCTGTCTCCAGCATTGTGACGCCCACAGCGCCATCTGATTGGGTAAGCAAGCCACAGTATGCGTAACACACACACGGTGGAGAGGGAAAAGTTTTCTTGTGTGGAGAAGCTCTGGAGAGCAAACACGTGTCAAAGGTAAATGCAGAAAACTCTCCAAAAATTGTAATAAACATCCCAGTGCTGGATATCTCACAACTACTACTAATGTTACAGTGTGCAGCAGAATAACATAAGAGCGGAGTAAACATTAGCAACATGTCTGTGAATTACTTGAAAGAAGGCTGTTGGTAATGTCGATGTGGAAACAGTCTGTGACTGCAGAAGTCTGTGTCTGTGACTGAGAGAGAGCACGTAAAAAACTCAATTCACTTGTTTTATTGTAGGAAATCACACTAAGGTGGAGGCTGATGAGTTTTAACCATAACATTAGTTTGCCGGTCTGGCTCGAAATGCTCAGCAGACTATGTATTATCAATGGGGAGAATGTGTGCAATGTGGAAAATAGTGTGTGTTTGCGTGAAAGTCACATGAAAAACTCTACAGCTCACAACTACTACAATAACTTGTGAGTCTAGGATCCATGCACTTCTGGAGCTATTTATTTTCTATTTGTTTGGTTAAGTAAACATACTTTTTGCATTTAAATGAAGTTAAGTGTTTGAATCATTCAGCATTTTTACACCAATTTTCACACTTTTACTGCAAATGAATATCGGCTCCAAATGTATCGGTTATCGGCCTCCTTAACTACTAATAATTGGTATTGGCCCTGTAAAACCCATATTACTCGATCACTAATCTTAATATATCTTAATATGGCGTCCATGTCATTTCAGTCTTTTTAATCTATTTAAATCTTTTTGCATTTTTTTTTACATTTTTCATGTTTGTCTTTTATCCCCTTTGTATGTCTTTCATGTTGTTTTGTCTTTATTGTCTGTTAATTTTATGTTTGTCTTTTACATCATATTTCATTCTTTCATCTTTTATGCCGTTTTGTTTGTCTTTTTGTATCTAAAGAGTTATCTAAAACCGCATATACTGTAACTGTTTAAGAAACATCTCACATCTCTTACGTTCATGCACATTTTTTCCGAGTTGCTAATTTCGGCTACCAAACACTCCACACAGACATGCAGTTGATACAAATGATAAGGACAAGTTGCCCACCATGTCCTTAAATGTTGTTAAAATTCGGTTTTAAGCCATAAGTGAATGACAATGGCAGGTGTTCATTGTGTCGTATATGGTTGTTTCAATGATTGATGATTATAAGCTACAGTAGTGTATAAAAACAGGACTGCACACATGATCTAGTACCAGTGTATGTAAACCACTGTTTGTACTCTAATACAGCAGTGGTTTAGTCCCTGACAGATGAATAATGTGGCTGAATGCAGCAAGTAAACTAAAATTTTATCATACCTTATTGCTATCTCCTTTTTTTCATGAATTGTTGTAAATACGTCAACCATCATTAGACGTAATTGTTGAGGCAGTAAAATAATACTGATAGAGCATGTAAGATGTTTGCAGTACTGAATCTTCACTACATGTATCCTGTTAATGTTAAACTGTCTTTGGTTTGGCTGCTGTTAAAATCCGGGCAGGTCCAGCTACATGTCTGTCAAATGTTGTAAATCTATCCTTTGTATATATAACCCAGCTTAAAAATGTTTCAACATAATTTAACTGTAAATCAAGAGCATGATCAGTTTAATAATGCTACAACTCACCTTCCTTAATCGTGACAGAGACACCACGAAGAGCTTTCTGCTGTGTAGATATTCCACAATATCCGCTGACATACACAGCAGACAGTAATATTCCACCATAGCTAGTAATAAAGAACAATTAACCCCAACCGGTCGAGGCAGATGGCTGCCTACCCTGAGCCGCTGGTTCTGCTGGAGGTTTTTCTTTTCTATTAAAAGTTTTTCCTCCCCCCTGTTGCCTTTGGCTTGCTCTCGGTGGTTCTGTTGGATTTACTCTCTGTATAGTCACGAGGTTTCAGCCTCGAATTGTGAAGCGCCTAGAGATAATCAGCGATTATGATTGGCACTATACAAATAAAGCTTGAATTGAATTATCCCTATATTTTCATCAATCCATCCATCTGTTAAACTGTACTTGTTGGGAATTTCTGTGCCATCCACTTTCAGAACAGACCTTCTCATCCTGGTTAACTACTGACTGCTCTTCCGCCTTCTTCAAAACACACAGTATCATCTGTATTGTTGCTGCAGAAATGACAATCAGTTCTTTTTTCATCTTGGTCTGTGATCTGCAGTGGTCTTGGATGTCACGGACAGTCCAGATCAACCATAAAATCATCTCATATCATCAACTATTCAAAGTTTGAACTGATCAATACAGCATGTATCTCTATTGGTCTCTGCTCTATGAGTTCTGACTGATAGCCAAAATCCCACAATGCACTGCCCAGCCGGAGATGTGCAACTCGCTTATTCCTTTGACTTCCTTTCAGGACCGAAGCTCTCCTTAAAACTGGAGTAACAAAATGATTTGACATTTATTGTGATAAGTATTGACTCATGAAAATCTTTAACACAGGGAGATTTTAGTGACACTTTGGAGTTTCAATGCATCAACAAACTCATGTAAAACATGAAACAGAACTGAGCCGTAAGACCCTGACCGTCAGCGATGCTAATTAATAAACCTGTGCAGAACCTACACTAAAAGCCCATCTAGAGATGAGATACAAAGCAGGTGGAAATGTGAAGGGAAAATGAGCCTGTGGGACTCAACACTGACTGGCCATCACTCAGAATAATTACTGCCTACTGTACTTTTCATACATTCACCTGGTGAGAACACTGGCCCTGATGCTTTTAGCACTAACAGAACAGAAGTACTGCCTTCGTACAAAGCATAGAGTTGCCTAGTGTGAAATTGCCAAGTAGTGCAGTGTGAACAGCACAGTGACAGTGAGAACAGTATCCATGGAGACTCAGCCATGGACTGTGCAAGCAGCAGAGCGACTATTGTTGACCGGTCTGTGGGTGCCTTTAGAGGGAACACTATCCTGAAAGCTCCTTCATGTGGATTTCTGCCATCTGGTCCTAAAAATATACGTCTAACGGCACTGGAGCTGTGTAAAGACAGAACGCGCTTAATGCTCACCTGCCAAAAAAGATGAATAACAACAAAATATGGCAGAAGAGGAAAAAAAAAAAAACAAGATATACAGACATAAGATGTGAAAGATGCAGCGGGACAAGATAATAATGAGAAAAATGACACAAAAGAAGCAACAACATAAAAGCAACATAAAAAGTGCAACACAACAAAATGAGGTACAAAAGATGCAACAGGACAAAAACAGCATTAAAGACAAAAAATTTAAATATACAAAGCTAAAAATGACATAAAAGACAACAACACAAAAAAGTATGTGAGCAAGCAAAAGGTGAGAATGAGATGCTAATACTTGAAGATGATCTAATAAAGACAAAATGCATTAAACAATAAAAACGACTTAAAAGTCACAAGGTAAAAATAAACCCAATATGTAAAAAAAGGCAAAAGACACAAACATAAAATAAAATACGCCAAAAAACTAAAGTAAACCATACAAGACAAAAACAGTGAAAAAATACATCAACATGTGACAAAACAGGCACAAAGACACAATAAACCTTTTGCCTTTTTTAAACTTCTTAATATCTCTTTTAATTTAATGAGTTGAAAGCTGGCATTGTTATCTAAGTTCTTATCATTGTAGAGACAAAAGGAAAACATGAACAATAAATAAGATAACATAGAATATACATGTACACATGCAAATATAACAGGAATTATAGTATTTTTGAAGTTATTTCAAAATAATTATGGATTTTTTTTATTCTAATCTTTGCTCAGCCCTCATAGAGGCTGAGGCATGAAGCTTTGTGTTGTGGATCAAAGAGGAATGAATTAACAGAGTCAGCGTCAGTCAGCGCTGCAGCTTTGGCAGCTCTAACACTCTGAGGCGTGTTGTTTTCTGAGAGGAGTCTGCAGAGGACCAAATGACACCAGAATGAAGGCTTTTTAAAATGCTGCATGTTTTGTGCTCATTTACAGTCCTCTTAGAGTTAGAGAGAGGTCACGGACAGATTTATCTTCCCCACACTACATCAGCATCCTGTTCAGTTCAAATTTCTTTTAGTCAGATGAATCTAGGCACAAGCTTAACCAATGTCAGGATGATTAACACTGAAATGTGACACGATGACCAGTTTGGTCAAAGTCAGACTGAGTCAGACTAAGTCTGTGTTTTATAGTCTGTAAGTCAGAGCCAGTCATTTTCATGAAGATGTTTTTAAACGAGGCCTGTCAGTTGATTAAAAAATGGTCACGTCTACTACCAAAGTACTTTGGGTGGAAGACGGCCAAATGGCTGCTGACAAAGTACCAATCAGATACCTCCATGCAAGTGAACTAGGTCAACAACTCTAACATGGCGCTAGGCAACAGTTTTCCTTCCTATCAGAGCTTTGTGTTTAGTCTGGTTTGTTTTCTTACAGTTATGGAATGAACTATTTATTAAATTCCTTCTACTTAGTTAAACGCGGTTATATTTGATGTCACAATGTCGTGTGAATACAGAACCCTTTAACGTTGCTTACAGGTAGTAGAGTGGTGCAGCGGAAGTGTGCTGGGCCCATAACCCAGAGGTTGAAGGATGGAATCCATCCTCTGCCAGACATTTTCTCTTATTTTCTTTATTTTCATGAGTTGTTCATGGGAACCGTTGACAAATTCTACTAGTGACTTTTTAACTTTAAGTGATTCAAGAACGATCGAGCTTCATTGTCAAAAACGTAGGTAATGAGTGTATGTAATCAGGGCTTTAAAAATTAACAGTTCAATTCGAAATGAGTTAATGAGTCAATGAGAGACAATATTAATATTGTCACATACACTTGCTCGCGTCTTTGGTCTGGTTTGTCTCCGTGACAAACCAGACTTTGTCAGTACCAGACAAGAAACAGTTTGTAAGCCAGTCTCCCTGGTACTTTGGCAACAAATAACCTATTTTGCTGCCAAAGTACAAACACTGCATTTTGATTGATACTTTGTCAATAGCCTTTTGGTGGTCTTGCACCCAAAGTACTTTGGCAGCAGCCACAGCCATAAAAAATATCTAATATGATAATTGATCATTAACAATAGAAGAAGATGTTCCATCATCAAGTGCCATGTGAATTTCAGAAAGGTTTGTCATTCTCCAGTTACGGATCTGTACCAATATGGTACCAGTACTAACACATTCAGTACTGCTGGGCTGAATCACAGTGCAGATGTCCATGCTTTGCTTTCATTCAGCGCCACTCCAGTATTTCTGCTAGATTCATTATTACCACCATCGGCTTGAACATGTATTGAGATAAGGTTATGAGGTTGCATGAATCCATTTATTAGCATTCAACATTTGTTTTGGTCTCAGGTTGGTATTGATTGCAAATTTTTTTGCTCCAATTGGACTCATATCAAGACCATTCCACAGCTGGAACAGTATGGGCTGGATACAGCCAGAGGAGAACGGGGCATCTCTATAGGTAAGAGAACACTTGAAAGTCTTTCCTGGATGTTTGTTTTTTTTTTTTGTTAATTTTTTTGTTTTGCTTTATTTTCTCTTAATGGATCAGTTTTACACTGTTTAGGCATTATTTATTCATTGTCAGAAAAAAAAAAAAACAGTACCCAGCTCATTCTGAGTTCAGTAAGTATCAACTAGGAGCCATCAGAGGATGACCTGTCTACCCCACCCCCACAATGCTGATGTAGGGACCAGGGAGACGGTCTCAAAAGGCAGTTACTAATATTAACCATGTTTTATTGTAACTCACTGACAACAATGGAGTTGAGCAGTTTTGTCAACCATCATCTTGGATGAATCCCCTTGGCTGTGACATATGTTGCTGTCAGCGACATGCGCACATCAGTTTATGGAGGTGGTGTTGCATACTGAAGGTTACTCTCATTTTCACACATCCAAATCTGTCTCCACAATTTATTAGCCATGCTGGAAAAGTAGCATGGCTAATGAAGCACAAGTAGAAGTTCTCTGGGTTGTTTCTTGAGTTCTTTGAACAACTCACACTCATCTGGGGCAGTACTGAGCACAGGATGCAACAACAGCATCTTTGTTAAATAGTGTCAGGAGAGAAATTATTCATCACGGAATGTGTCCACATGGAATTCAAATGACTAAGTTGCTACAGAAACATCTTCCCAAACACACAGATTGTTGAAGGAAGGAAGAGAATGCAAATCCAGCCACTGCCTGACTTAAATAGTCACCCATATTCTAGACAGAATGTCCTGCAAGCCAGTGTAGGTTACTCATAATTACAGCCCGAGCGCACACATTGTGTGAGGGCTTAAGGTGGAAGTAATGTTACAGACACTACTGATTACTGATTCACCTCCTACTTAACCTTAAATTTAACATTAAGCTGCATGTCATTCCTCTACTCTGTCTGTCGTACTCTACTGTCTGTGTCAGAAATCCTAAAAATAAAATAAATGTATAATAACGAATCCCTGCAACAAGTATGACAGTACGAGTGAGAATTTTCACTCTTTTCTTTGGAAAAGGCTGAGTAAGACAAAATCACTTGAGAAAAAAGTAATAACTTTGCTGATGTCAGTAATAATCAGTGTCTGAATTGACTTCATTGTTCTGTTAATCTGTTCTGCTATGTTACACTGTTTCTGCTGCTTCAATTTAGCAACAAGCTAAAGCTACTTTGTAACATTTCCATTTTACAAACTCAGAAAATAGCTGTTTTCATATGCATATTTCCATGTTTTGTGTGAACTAAGACTTTGACTTTATATATTTGGATTAAATAGATCAATTTAGAGCTGGATCATTTCATACAAGACAGAAAAATATGTAAAGGATGAAGAAAATGGAATAAAAGACACAAAAAGTTAAATACAATATAAAGGACACAAAAGACAAAAATCACATAAAAGATGCAAAGAAAAGGAAAAACTGTAAATAATGCAAAAAGATGAAAACAAAGTCAAAATGCAAAAAGAGGAAAAAGATGGAATAGATAAAGACAACAAACATTATTTCCAATGGGAACGAATACAACCGAACACAATCTGGGTTCTTGTCAATATAAAGCCAAAAAATGTTCATCATAAAAATATCACTAAATTTCACAGTACATACTGCAACAATGGAAACTGACTTTGCCAACTCTAATTAATTTCTTTGATCACGAGTTGGAATTTTAAATATGAACATGACCCCTGATAGATGGTCTGTCAGGAGAAAGTGCATAAAGCAAATTCTTCTTGTAACTGAAAGCTTTTTGTATTTAATAATATGTTGAATGTTGATGTTTTATTGTGTGTACTACTGGAAGAAAATGATGAACAGCACCATAAAACAGGTTGGATCTTGAGAAGTCGCCAACAGAGTTAGATCATGGTGCAGAACTAATCTCACAGCTCAGCCTAATATTAAATGAAGAATTTGTATTCACTTTACACTGGCAACATAAAAACAAAAAGAATATCAAACGATGTAATAAGATGAAAATATTACCGTATTTTCCGCACTATAGGGCGCACTGGATTATAAGGCGCACCCTCCAAAAATGTCACATTTTTAATCTTTTTCCATACATAAGGCGCACCGGATTATAAGGCGCAGTTGCGTCATGTACCCACTAGATGGTGGTACAATAGAAGCTACAGTATGCAGCCACCAGATGGTAAACACTTAAAAGAATGTCTGATTCGTGATGGTAAATCAAATGTTAGTGTTAATGTTCATATTCACACATTATACGGTACCAGCCTTGTTCAGTTGTAAACACACAA